>PVPY01001146.1:0-16826 GCA_002982035.1 Fusarium algeriense | reverse complement strand
TAGACATCTTCTCGATTAACTAACTCATTGGTTTCGGGTAAGATATTATTAGTGTCAGGAAGCGTGATCCGGATACCTTATCTCCACCGCTTGCTTCCCCTCTTGATAACCCTAGACAAACAGCCAGTCAAGTGTAAGTAGGACCACTTTTCCCCCGCGTTTTGCTATGACTCGGTGTCGTACAGGTTTCATTGATATCAAATGTATCAAATGCTAGGTTCAATGTCATGGATCTACCTTGGTTGCCACTGAACTTTCCCAGTTGAGCCAATGAAAACACGTCCTTAGAAGTAGCCAAGTAATATTCGAGACCCCTGCGATCTGCACTCCGTGTGAGGTTTCTTATCTTAGAGTTCACAAGCTGCGGGTTAACCTTTGTATAAAGGCCTCTGCAGTGCAATTACGACGCTTGCGCTACTGTTGGCATTGTTTAAATCTGAGTAATCTTGGTTCTTCAGTTGGCCCCCCTATACCATTTTGCCTCATTATCATTATATGGAACTTTTCTGTGGTCTGCTGCTTGCCGCCCTTGTTGCTTTGGTGCACTCTACGCCAACCCCACCATGAGTCAAAATCAGTCAGCCAAGCGGCTGTCGGCTTCCAAGGGGGATAGTGAAAGCACGGGGAAGAAACGAGTGCGATACGCTGCGCGAGCGTGTGACGCTTGTCGCAAACGCAAGGGTCGATGCAGTGGAAGATATCCCTGTGAACATTGCGTCGGTCGCAATCAGCAGTGCGTGTATACTCTGCCAACTAACGATTGGCGCGATGCGAACCCAGCTCAGCTTCAGGATGCGCATCCAGACCAGATGAAGGGGCATGAGCCACATTTGTCGCAACAACAACTTGACAACGATGCGTAAGACACACATGTGAATAGAGATTTGCGTTTTTTATTTATTTACTGAAATCTGCAGCAGAAATGAGACGGCGTCGCTCGGAAAGCTTTTGGTAAATCTCCAGCAACAAGTTGAATCTCTGGCGGCACAAGTGAGGCAAAACAATACCGACAAAAACGTGCCTCCCCAGTCTCTTTACACGGCCTCAAGCCAGACGCTAGTGGATCCGGATCTTCAAATCCCTCAGTCTCTCATAGCATCTTCAGTTGTCGGGGCTGTATCTCGCCCACACAGCAAGTTCTACGGACCAACCAGCCCGGATTACAGCTTCAATCTCGCTCAAAGCAAGTTACTGAACCATACAAATCCTGACGCGGATAAGCCACTTCCCGTTAGCATTGAAGAGAACCAATCTGATGATGAAGACGTGGAAACCGATCAGTTTGGGAACCTCAACCCCCCTACCCCTACTCAGGTGCAAATATCATCACTGTCACGGCAGCAGAGGTTGCTGCTCTTCAGGAACATCCTCAGCTCCAGGAGAGTCAACTCTCTTCTTATCGTTTTTCAAGAAACGATATGCGAGTACCACCCTATCGTCGATGTCCTGTCGCTCGTTAAAACGGTCGAATACTGGTATTCGAAACAGAATTCCCCGAGTAACTCCACTCTGTCGACTGTGGATGAAGAGGATCTCATCGTCGCCAATCTTGCCATTGCCGTTGCTCTTTGTGTGGAGTCCACGCTTCCTGGCTCCGAGTCATTGCAGGTTGCTGAGACTCTCTACATGAGTTGCAGGGAACTGATTAATGCTAAGATGGTCTCACCAATGCCCACCGTCAAGCATGTGGTGATCATCCTTTTGGTGGTAAGTCGTGACTTTTTTTTCTTTTTTTTCTTTCAATGTTTAAAAACAAATTCTAACATCGCTCATCATGGCGCAAAGGGAATTCTTCACTATTATAAGAATATGCCCCGGTATGCCTGGCGCATGTGTGGACTTGCTGGTCGAACTTTTATGGAGTCTGGCTTGCACAACACCGACGTGTCGCGACATATTTTGAAAACAGAGGCCGATCTAGAAGAGCATGCTGTCATCGCCAGCACTCTTTCGGTTCTTGACCGGCAATGGAGCGCATCTACAGGATTGCCAACGAATTTCAGCAACTGGGAATTAGACCCCGAGCTGCGACGAAGGGTAAATGAGCACTACTCTTTCATCAAAGATTCAAGGAAGCAACTAATAGATATGGCCTGTAGCTCAAAAGTCCGTACCTCAAGGCCATGACAACCTTCACCGCCATCAGTGACAAATTTAGCGAGCCCATTCTGCGAGGCGCCAAGGGAAACTCTTGTGAAGATAATGATGACTTTGAATTCATGAACTTCCAAATAGAGCAGTGGCGAAAGAAGTCCGTGGGAAAGTTTGACTTTGGCCCGCTACGAAATATGGAACATGCTAATGCAACACTGCCTCCAGCTTGGGCCATACTACTTGACCTTCGTGCCCAAGCCGTTCGCGGAATCCTGCTTCGACCCTTTTTCTTTCCAAACGTGTCAAGTGCGGTCAGCCAGCGTAGCATTGAGCCTGGAATTGACTTGGTGACCTGCATCGTTGACACGTTGACATGCCTTAACCGGTACACTGATTTGTATCAGAAACAACATCCGCCGTTTCAACACATACTAGCTAGTGGTTGTGCCTTATTGTTCCTCATGTTGGCATATATTCAGGAGAATCGCGCCAACGTCGACGATGGTCTACCTAGCAACTTTTTTGACCTGGCAAGGAGGAACTTTGAAAAGGCGTACTTGTTGTCAAATACGTACAGCAAGTCCTCGCGAGCCGCAAGGAGGTTGCAAAGACGTCTCGTGGGCATGAGAAACTTACTTGTACAAATGGGTGTTCTCCGTCCCGAGGAGTATGCCACGCAAGAAGGTCAAAATCAGCAGGGCACAGGCACGGGCATGACAACTCAGAACATGCAGCAAAATGGCAATGCATCGCTGAACATCCCCGCCTCACAAGAGATGCAGTCAATGAGAACTTTGAAAGGAACCGACGAGTTTCTCGACGCCACATTCTTGGACTTGGAGCACGAATTACCATTCACTATCAATTCGCCAGCTTCCTCTGACTCCATGCCTTGGTTTGGATCTGGTCAGTTACCAACCTCGTCTCTGGACAAATGGCCCACTTTCAGTCCCAGTTCACTTTTGTGGCAATCTTGAATAAGTGTATTATTAATGGACTTAAGCATGAGATAGTTTTGTACCTTGCGCTGAGCTTACTACTGACTTGCTTTGCTTGAATCCGTCCCATCTCTCAAATCCATCCGTGTGAATCCCCATCAAGTCTAGCATGCGGCCCACGCTCTGGTCGACTACATCCTCTAGACTTTTGGGGTTGGTGTAGAACGCAGGCACAGGCGGGAATATGATAGCCCCAGCTCTCCGTAAGAAAAGCATGTTGTCCAAGTGAATATCGCTCAACGGGGTCTCTCGCACGGCCATGAGTAACCGCCGGTTCTCCTTCAAGGTCACGTCAGCCGCCCGCGAGATCAGGTCATCGCAGTAGCCGGTTCTGACGGCTGCTAATGTCTTCATACTGCAAGGTACAATGATCATGCCGTCGTGCTGGAATGAACCTGACGCAATGGGGGCCGAAACGTCTCTTGCGGTATAATTGGCATGCGCTAGTGAGCGGATATGTTCTTCAGTCATTGTTGTCTCGTACTTGAGGGTAGCCAACGCCCATTTACTAATGACGACGTGTGTATCTATTCCAAGTTCACGTAGAAGCTTCAGCAAAGCGATGGCGTACGGTGCTCCAGTGGCCCCGGTGATACCCACAACAATGCGACGTGGGCGAGGAGGCATTTGGTGAACAGGGGATGAGGTGAAAGTCGGAGATGGGCTCAAAAACTTGCTTGGAACAGCCAAGTACCGCCTGGGTGTATGCCGTGGGGGAGAAAAAAGAGAATTCTGACGTTGTTGACATTGTAGTCTCTTGGAGCCAGAGAGCCCACCAGCGGACAATAGCTTTGAAGGTGTAGGGATGCCTCGGAGCTGAGTAGGTTTCCTCATGATCGAAGCGGGATGATACTAGGTGTAAAGGTGACGGTGATTCTATTAAAGGTAGTATTAAAAGATGCCAGAGATAGCCAGGAGCGGTTTACATGTATGGCATAACGATTTGGGACCCTGCGCTAATGGTGTCTTGATTCCGCAGGCTTTCGCCCCACACCGCGACGTAAAGACATGATGAACTGAGGAGAAGAATTGGTAGAGAATCCGCCCTGTCCTGATGCATTGGGTCAGCCGCCGGTGGTCTCAATTCCTGAGATATTAGACCGTGGCGTGCTAGCGTGCCTCTTCGGAGGATTCCGTAGCGCCCCGAAATTCGTTCCTAAGTGGCGTCGGAGACTTGGGTGCTAAACATCTGTTGGTAACAGGACGACTTAGGGTGGATGCTTGGCAGGGAGGAGATAGCGGGAACGCTTGCTATTCACAGTAGATATTAATATTGAGAATTCGAGGGCGATTGGAAGCGGCTGGTTGTCAGTCATCTGAGCAATTGAGCATCTGACATCAAACCGGCCTTCTGAGCGCAATGCTACAAGCACCAACTAAGCTGCGCCTGTTGTCCCCAAGAGGTCTAACCAGTAGCCTAATGCGGGGAGGAGGTGTCTCTGGCGCCCTGTCGCCGGACAGAAATTACAGCACTTCTCGATCTGCCGACGGCCCGGACCCCCAAGAGGCGCAACTGGACTACCGCAAATTTCTAGACATGCTACGCCATGACAATGATTTAGTCGAAATCAACAGCGAGGTCGATCCTCATCTGGAACTCGGCGCAATTATTCGGCGTGTCAGCGAGGTCAATGACAAAGCCCCTCTCTTCAACAACGTAAAGGGTGCCCGGGACGGTCTATGGCGCGTCGCGGGAAACGCTGCGAGTCTTCGACCGAACGAGAAGGACAGATATGGTCGAATAGCTCGCAGTCTTGGCTTGAAGCCTACCGCTAGTTGGAAGGAGATATGCGACAGATGGCAATCCGGCAAAAGGGCCAAAGTCCTGCCGCCTAATGTGCTCCCAACAGGCCCATGCAAGGACAACAAGATTGTCGGAGAAAAGGTGGATCTCACTACTCTTCCAGTGCCTTTTCTTCACACCGGCGACGGTGGCAAGTACATTCAGACGTATGGTGTACATGTCCTTCAAATGCCCGATGGTTCGTGGACGAACTGGTCCATCTTCCGCGGCATGGTCTATGATAAGAATCGTATAGTCTGTCTTGTTGGCGGTGGCCAGCATAACTCTTTGATCCGTGATGCCTGGTTGGCTGCGGGCAAAAAAGAAGTTCCCTGGGCCTTGGCCTTTGGTATTCCTCCAGCCGCATCCTTGGCAGCTGCTATGCCAGTACCAGAGGGCATCTCTGAAGCTGAATATGTTGGCGCATTGGTCGGCAAGCCGCTTGATCTAGTCAAATGCGAGCTTAACAATCTTCTTGTTCCTGCCAACTCGGAGATAGTTTTCGAGGGTACGCTCTCATTGACTGATAAGGCTTATGAGGGCCCCTTTGAGGATTATCTGGGGGTGATTTTTGAGGGTGATCAACGCATGCAGCCTCTCTTCACTGTCGACGCTATCACATATCGAAACGGTGCTATCATGCCTGTGTCGGTGCCGGGCCGCATCACAGATGAATCGGTGAGATATCTCCTACCGCTGCCCCTCAGCCAATATTCCATGTTATTATACTAACCTGCGCGCACCTGCAGCATACAACAGCAGCACTTGCATCTGCCGAGCTTCTCGAGCTGCTACAGCGCGAAGGACTTCCGATCAAAGAGGCTAACTGTCCCCTTGAGACATATGCCACATGGTGTGCCCTGCAAATCGACACAAAGAAACTGGGAGACATGAAGACCACTTCGGCCGAGCTTTGTAAAAAGATAGGTGATCTTGCCTTCAAGGACAAGAGCTGTATGCTTGTCAACCGTATCATCTTGATTGGTGACGACATCGACGTTTTCAACTGGAATGATGTTATGTGGGCTATGGTCACTCGATGTCGCCCTGGTAAGGACGAGACTCTATTTGAGGAAGTAAGAGGTCATCCGATTACGCCTTACATGTCCCACGGGCCTCACGGCAATCCGACCCAGGGCGGTAAGATTATTTCAGACTGTTTGATGCCGATTGAGTATCAAGGAAAGAAGAATTTTAGGGAATGTAGCTTCAATAAGTCGTACCCGGAGGACATAAAGTATAAGATTCAGGCAGGATGGAAGGATATGGGCTTTTCTGTGCAGTCGTGAGACAAGAGATTAGGTCAGGGTAGCTTGAAAGTGCACAGATGTACCAGCAGTCTTGGTGCCACGACCCTAATTCAAACAGATCATAGCTTATGTGGCAGAGATGATAAACTTATTCTCAAGGTCTGCTTTAAAAAACTTGTGACTGCGTGGACATCACGAAATTTGTATTAGCACGGATTGAACGTCTTTATTAAAACATTTGTAGTTCGCTGATAGTGATGCGCAATGCATCGAGAGAGGCGTGTAGTGCAGAACAGCCATATATTAGATGGTGCCCATATGTAACTTGCGCGCATGAACAAGTTGTTATTTTCGGTAAAGAATACATGCTTTGTTTAGATAAAGAAGGTGTTTTTGCATAGCTACGTCTTGAAAATTTAAGATGATACCCAAAATACAGAGTGAAGTAGGTGGCAGGCTGATCCAACATTTAAAATGTGCAGGCAATCAAGAAAGACCACATCTTTTCCATAACAGGCTAATCCCCCCTTGTATATGATACCTCACTCCCTTACAGCCTTGACTTGTTTTGCAGCTTATTGATCTTCTCCGATGTCTTGACGAAGGCCTTGTAGGTAGGGAACAGCTCCTTGGGGTCGTATTTCTCACGAATACGAAGGAACTTGGCCAAGGCAGTATCGCTCAGAACCTTGGTCTATAAGAAGAAGAAGAAGAAAATAACACGTCAGCATATGACCGAACCGGGGACATTGACACTACTCACATTGGCATCTTCACAGTTGATATCGATATCGGTGATGTACATGCCCACAGCAACAGGGAACGCTTGTCTGTAATAGTCACGCATGGGCTGCATGATGGCGGGCTCAAGCTTGGGGTCGGTCCAACCAGTAAGCGTTGAGATATACAGATCTTGAGGCAGACTCAAACAAGCGTCATCCTCATCGGGTTTAATGTCGCAATGGCAGATGAAGACAGAAGAGACGCGGGTCGGCAGTTTTAGCATGGCAGGTCGGATACCCTCAAGGAGCTGCGTTTAGACAAGAATGGTTAGCGTTTTGCATTACCTTTTCTTTCAAGTTTGATCGGGAGTGAGGATACACATACTCGAGCGAGAGGGACATCTGGGTCGTTCATAATACTGTTGATAGACCACCGCTCTTGGCCAGCGTTACCTAGGAAAGTACGCTTGCGAGCAAAGACCTCCTCAAACGTTCGAGCCTGGACAGGTTTCGACTCGATGAGAAAGTCAGCAACTTCAGGTGTGATCCTATCATACGCGCTGAGTAGAGTTCGGGCTTCTCTTTGCGTATCGGTATAGCAAAGATTGTTCAAAGTAAGAACAAGTGTCGCGTTGGGAGGAATGTCGTCTGTGGTATAGACCGGGTTGTATTTCTCACGGAAGTCGATGGTCAAGTTGAGGTCAGTACCATACTTGGGAGTCTCTCGGCCACGCTCAATAGCCCAGGTCATCAAAGCCATATAGTTATCATCATTAATCTCGAACTTCAGGGTCTTCTCCCACATTGTAGATCTTTCAATTGTGCGGCCCCAGAAGCGTGTGACCACAGCGAAGAAGCCCATACCACTGCCACGAGCTGCCCAGAAGAGATCCTGGTTCTCGGTACGGCTAGCGATAAGTGTACGGCCATCAGGGACAACCATCTCGATCTTGGTGATCCATGTTTGGTTCGTCGCGCCCCAACCTCGAACAAACCAGCCTTGGCCACCAGCTAGCATAAAGCCTGCTGATCCGACAGTAGGAGCGTGGCCGTGAGGGAAGAAGCGGTTGACTTCCTTCAGCTTTGCAGCCAGTTCCTCAACACGAGAGGAGGGGCCGAAGCAGATCTCCTTTGTGATCGGGTCATAAGTGATGTGGCGGTTCAGGTTGACCGCGTCGATGAGAATGCCATTGTGAAAAAGGGCAGGAAAATGGAAGATATGACCAGAAGATCGAACACCCACTGGTACACCAAGCTCAGTTGCGCGTGCGAGGGCCTTGGCCACTTCGGCAGGAGTCTCAGGAATGTGAATCTCAGCAGGAAAGCGGTCAATCTTGTGTGCGGTGGGATTCATGCGTCGGCATTTCTCGTAATCTGGGTCCCCTCGAATCAGGACCTTCTTTGAGTACTTGGGTGTAGTGGTGTAGTAGCGATCGTCTGACATTGTGTTGGATTTGTGTGATGGTAAGATTGAATGAATCGTGACTGAAATTGCTTCTAGGGACTATAATGCTGTAGAAGTGCTATTTGACATTCGAGTAAACGATAACAATATTTGTATTCAACTATGTTGACTATTTCCTTATGTTTTTCTCCGTAAAGTTTAAATCGTACCACACAAACCCCGCAAGCTCTTCTCGATGCGTTACAGGAAATTCCACTTCGGAAGCTATGTTGGGGGTTTCACCGCCTGTTGGAAGCCATCGGAACGTTCCTAAGACAAGGTTACCCTGCGTCACCCAGATTAATTCCGCCAGTAGCCATTTGAGAAGGCCGTATCGGAAGGATGATTGCGGAGGATAAGTCAAGTGTATTGAATAGCAGCAAGCTAAACACTGCCACAGTCGTCCAGCACTACGCTACGGACTGAGATGCCGACCCTCAGAGCATATTTGCCCGCGCTAGGAGAGTGGGCTGTACGAGAACCGAGTTTCAAGTGCAGTAATCTATCCAAAATTACTCAGTCTGGAATGACGGAATCAGTTCTGGGTGAGCCAATGGAACAATCGCTATTACGCATAAGCTATTTCCAGTGGATTCGCATACCGACTCTTACTTCCTCCATCTTCGTGATCAGCAATTAGGAAGACGAAAAGCCCCTTCTCAGACACCCATCCGCCAAGTTCCAGACGCAATCCAAAACTAACACAATTTCAATGGGGAAGAACGTGAGCACCGCAGAAATACGCCAACATGGGACACAGGAGGATATATGGGTTGTTGTCAATGGTGAGGTATACGACATGACCGAGTTTGCGCCTGAGCATCCTGGTGGAGAAGAAAGTAAGCCTAATGCCGCATACACTTTGTCAAAACAAGTGAAAATCATGGAATAGTTAACTTACTTGACTAAATAGTCATCTATCAATACGCCGGCCGAGATGCCTCCGCGTCGTACAACGAGATACACTCCCCATCCTTGATTAAGAAATCTTTACCTACAAGCTGCCATATAGGCATGCTAGACACGACCACAATCGATTCGGCGTGGAAAGGCCAGGAGGAGGACATAAATCCCAAAGTTAGCGCTGGTATAGATCCTGAATCCGAGTCCAAGTCCAAGCCCGAACTGCATGAAATCATCAATTTGAACGATTTCGAGCGAGTAGCGGAAAACTTCCTCGCCGCTAAGTCATGGGCAGTCATTCATACTGGCTCTAATGACAACATCACACGCGAGGCAAACAATACGTTTCTCAATCGAATTTGGCTTCGACCAGAAGTGATGAGAAAAGTTGGACATATCAATACTCGTCAGAAGTTATTCGGATGCGAGTTTCCATTTCCCGTCTACATCGCCCCCACAGGAGGGTCAAAGCTTGGAGGCGCTGAAGGTGAGATCACACTGGCGCGTGCTGCAGCAAAAACAGGCATAGTCCAATGTTTTGCTACCCCGTCATCATATCCTCATCTGGAGATCTTGGATGCCACAGAGAAGCAAGCTTTCTTTCAGCTGTATGTGAACAAAGAACGATCAAAATCTGAGGCCGCTATTCGGGAAGCTGTTGCTACCGGTAAGATCAAGGCTCTCTTTGTGACAGTGGATGTTCCTGTCATATCGAAGCGGGAAGAGGACGAGCGAGTCGCTTCAATTTCGGGGTCCGGACAGACGAGAGACAAGAAAGGGGCAGGTTTTGCGCGACTTGCGTCGTCTTTCATTGACCCAAACGTTTGTTGGGAGGACATCAAGTGGCTACGCAGCATCCTTGGCGATATACCGATCGTCGTCAAAGGTATACAGCGAGCATCTGATGCACAGATGGCCCTAGCTGTAGGCTGTGATGGTATTGTCATCAGTAATCATGGCGGACGGGCTGCTGATGGTGCAGCCCCAGCTATTTTAACGCTCTTGGAAGTGAACAAGATCTGCCCAGAAGTGTTCAAAGGTATGAAGGTCTTGATTGACGGAGGGTTCAGACGGGGGTCCGATGTTGTTAAGGCTATATGTCTTGGCGCTTCAGCCGTCGGCTTCGGCCGCCCGTTTCTATACTCTCTTGGTTATGGCCAAGAAGGAGTTGAGCATGCAATCAACAGTAAGTTCCCCTATCTGGACTGATTTGAGGAGATGTTTTCTTCCGCTTGGACTAACAAGGCTCACTCGGAATTCAGTCATCAAGGACGAGATAGAAACCGCTATGAGGCTTTGTGGAATGACGGACTTGATGCGGGACGCTCACCCTGGTTATGTGAACACGAGAGACCTAGATCATCTAGTTCCCGGGCCACATGACAATCTTCCAAGCAGACGTCTTTTGCTAGAGAGCAAGTTGTAGTCACTTACCAGAATAGGGAAAAAGAGCAGAACAAGCCCCAGTATTTCGCCTAGCGTATAGTTTTCCTAAAACCCTGGCCAATGTAGTGCCGCACAATCATCCCTGATATCACCCAGAAGCCTACAGGACCCGGCAAGCGCAGATCGCGGGCTAGGCATTCCGGTTGCCAGCAAACAGTCCGTGAGATCCTAAGTCGGAAATGCGGGGTATTCACAGAGATGCGGGATGATTCTTGATCTACACCAAAAAATTGAAGGAATTTAATTACACCCCCTACTCTTGACCAGTTGAGCTTGATGCAAATGTTACTGGACAATAGTGATTTTGACAGCATAGCCGCAATACATAAAGACCACTGTTTGTGCAATGAGACTAATGAGTTGCTTTCTCCAGGGAGGAACTGGGAGTCTAGTCGGAACATTGCTCACTGAGACGCGTTCCGCTCACGCCAGGTCTTTAGACACAAACTTGACTTCACCGCTAACTGATCTTCTGGACGCTATCCTCTCCAAATGATATACCTGGTAAGGGGGAAGCCTTCCGCTTCGTGTATGAATCCTGTCCCTTGCCATATCTCGCTACACAGAGATAGTATAATTGAGAATAAGAAACACGAGGCCTCACACAACCTCTCACTCTTGCTCTTGGAATAATCAGGCTCTGCTCTTCGCATCAATATATGAGAGTTGACTGTATTTCGCCTACTGCTATCCATTTTAAGAGATAAATTCCAAGACAAAAGACTCGGGCGCATCGGAGAAGATGGAATTCTCCATGGAAAGGACTCATTTCAAGGGGGACGCTGAACGGGTCATGACCAAGAACTCCGATGCGGCCTACCTCGCCAACTTCGGTTACAAGGATGAACTGCAGCGACGTTTCTCGCTACCGTCCCTTGTTGGCCTCTGTCTTTGCTTGATGGGGACATGGGAGGCCTGTTCAGCGTCCATCGCCGCAGCCTTGACGAGCGGCGGCTCGCCGTGCCTTTGGTATAACTTGTAAGACCAAATGTTGCGTAGCATTCCATTCCAGTTTATTGATAGCGGTGGAAGTGTTCTCTCATTTTTATTTTCCCTCGCAATTGGTGCCTCCCTTGCCGAAATTGCATCAATCTATCCGACATCTGGTGGTAAGTACTCAAACAAAGCGATCAATGCAACCCTCAGACCTGAACGAACCCTAGTTCACGTCTTAAAGTCGAGACTAGAGACTGAAGATATATTTAGGCCAGTATCATTGGGTCACAGCATTGTTTCCTGACCGTGGTAGAAAGACAGCTTCATGGCTCACAGGATGGATCTCTATTGGCGGTCAAATTGTTTTACTCGCTTCCGCTGGTTTTTACTCGAGCTTCATGATCCAAGGTCTCATCTCCCTCGGTAATCCGTCTTATCACCCAGAGCGATGGCACGCCACGCTTATCTACTTTGCCATTTTGCTCTACTGTACAATATTGAACGTTATTGGTGAGAGGGTGCTCCCGACGGCCAACTTTATCTCAGGTATGCTCACCATCCCTAGCCCTCTTCCTACCTCGCCCATACAGGTTCTAACATTGCCAGGCGCTCTGCACATCTTTGGATTCCTTGCTGTCCTCATCGCCCTCGGTGCTATGTCTAAAAAAAACGCTTCCGAATACGTTTTTACTACGACCTACAATAATACAAATTGGAGCGATGGCGTTGCTTGGATTGTCGGCATCATCAGCTCCATATATCCGTTCTTAGGCTACGATGGTGCTTGTCATCTGGCTGAAGAACTACCGCATCCTCGCCGCAATGTACCACTTGCCATGATTGGAAGTATCGCCATAAACGGTGTTATGGGCGTTGGCTATGTCACAATGTTGCTTTTCTCAGCGGGGCCACTTGAGGTCATCCTGGCCACATCCTACAGACTTCCCTTCATCCAAATCTACCACGATGCGACTCATTCAGTCGTTGGCACTACATTCATGGTCCTCGTCTCGGCTTTGACAGCAATTGCAGCAGCAGCTGCTGGCATGACATCCGCGTCTCGAACTTTGTGGTCTTTTGCGCGTGATGACGCCACTCCATTCCACTCATGGATTGCACATATCCAACCCAAGCTCAAGATTCCAGTCAACGCAGTCTTTGTGGTCCTTGTGCTCGATTTACTGCTGGGTTTGCTGTACATGGTCAACCCCACAGCGTCCAACGCGATCTTGTCCATGTCCGCTACCGGCATGTATCTTTCCTATTTGATGCCCATCTTAGACATGCTAATTTGGGGTCGAAGCAAGTTACAGCCCTTAGATTATGGCCCTTTCAAGTTGGGGAAATCTCTAGGAATCTTCTTGTACTTGGCATCCATTATTTGGACTTTCTTTTCAATTATTTTCAGTCTATTCCCCGGGAATGTGAATTACTCATCGGCTGTCATGTTTGGTTGGATCATACTTGGAGCTATCCACTTCGCCTTCATTGGTAGGAAGAAGTTCAAGATGCCGGTTGTAGCAACCAGCGTCGTGGAGGGGATGGAAGTGGAGTAACAGAATTGGATACTGGAAGACTCGGTTGGTTTGGAATAACCAGGGCGACTGTATAGCTTCACTCTGCTTTGTGAGGTTTGACTTTTTGAAGTGGAGGAAATTCTGGTGTAAGTCCTAGCAGCTTGCAGTCCTGCTTTTGTCGTGATCATCCATTTACCTCTCCTCTTCAATCAGAAACCTGCCTCTTGTCTTTATGTATCTTAACTTTTTACAATTACCTCGATGATCCATTACATCCCATTGGGATGGTATTGGGGAAAACCCCAATAACGAATTCTTCGATGTCAAGGGGAGTTCAGCGGACCCGCGGCCTGATAAATCTAGCCGCGGCTTGCTTAGTGTGATAATCGTGGCAATGTAACGGAGTAACTCACCCCATGACAATCACTATGCTCTGGTTGGTTGCCCGTTATAGTTCGTGGGCCACGTTATCTAACGTTAATCGGTGCTAAGACCCGGTCGGCATGGCTTTTTCAACGGAACAGGACAGCCGAAGCGAGGGCTGGTCGCTAGGACCGTTCCGAATCACGGAGGGTTCAGGCATCAAATTTCCTATTTCAAGAGGAGAGAGACAACATCAAGGGCGGGCGTAGACCATTAGGCAACTACATCACCATGTTGTTCTTCTGCGTCTAACTATCTACTGTCAAGCTTCCGAATAACAATCATCCAAATGCTCTCATTAAACCTTCGGGATAGCTAAGTTTTGACACGCCTCTCAGTGAAAAAACAGATTCGTTTGCTTCATAAACCAAAAGTCATGTAATTTCCATTTTGCTCTTCGATCAACCCGCCTAAACGTAAAATCTCGCAATAATTGCGGAACCAACTTTGATATCTCCCTGCTGGATGCATCTGCAGAGCTTCTCTGAGGCGTGCCTGAAAGTACTCGAGCTTATTGCCTTCAGCAAAGGTGATTATCTCTGGAAGCTCCCCATGCGCATCAGCTTGGTCGATCTCTTCAAGGACTTTCTACAGGCACCGAGGACTTTTGCTCAGGTAGAAGAACAAAGTCCTGAGGGAGATTGCTATTGTATCAGAGCCAGCAAACCTAAGATTGTCAAGTCAGAAAGTTGTCCCACGTCTTAGAGAGAAAATCAGAAATGGAAGTAAAATACTTTACATGTTACTAGTAACGTGGCTGTGTAGCTCAGCGTCAGATATGGTAGTCGGTTCTCCACTGCCAGAGTACTTGAACTAGACCAGCATATTGCGATACTAATTCTTGGTAGCATCGAGAGAGTTATATCTACCCAATTTGTTTGCGCCGAAGCGTCTAAGATGCGGCCTAAAAGGTGCAGCGTAAGTTCAGACAACTTTGTGTACATCGAAAGCTTCCGAGGACATGGAGCTCGAGAGACGGCACCTGTTTGGGAGGCAAAGTATACCAGTGACTACATAGGCTACCTTCAGACTCTCCAGATTCCGCCGGGGAATGATCGGAGAGTTCCCCGATGTTCAATCAATGAGCACAACTGATAATCGCTGCAAATGAAGTAAGTAATTAGATGAGATTCTGCGTGAGGATTTCCTAAAGTCTCTTATCACGTAGATTGTTTGGCCTTCATTGGCAAAGAGGCTCCGGAATTGGGTCGGAAAGAAGCCGGTACAGTGGGGCTTCTTAGCCATTGGCTTCACAAACCCCACCACTCACCAGAGATCGGGGCTTAGTCGGGAGCATATTGCATGCCAGTGACGGAAAGGCCAAAGCCTGAAAGCTATTTGAGGCTTCGAAAGAGCGTGATAACTTCAAAACTCTCTTCTCGAACTAACTGCAAAAAAACTTGACGGCCTGCATCTTCGTCCTCTTGCCTTGGTTATCGAACTGCAAACATTCCAGACTTGAACCACCAAACGTATCGAAATAGCCATGTCGACTCAGAGTGGCTGGCGCGCACTTGATGTGGCTGTTATTGGAGGTGGCATCGGAGGTCAAGCAGTTGCTACTTCTCTTCGTCGCCAAGGCCACAAGGTGACTATTTACGAGCGTGCTGATTTTGCCGGTGAAGTTGGAGCATCCATCTCATGCGCTGCTAATGGCACTCGCTGGCTGGAGGAGTGGAAAGTCAATGTCGAAATTGGTGATCCTGTTATTCTTAGGAAGTTGATCAGTCGTGACTGGAAGACTGGTGAGCCCGTCAGTGTCTATGACCTTAAGGACTATAAAAAGCAGTGGGGCTATGTAAGTGATACCCCGACTTTTAGTCTCGCTCCGGAAAAAGTGATGCTGATAACAATCTCCAGGTGTACTATATGTTTCATCGCCAGTATATGCATCGCATGTTGATGGATAGTGCCCTTGGTGAAGGCGAGGGTACCCCTGCCCAACTCATTGTGAACCACCAGGTGAGTTATCAAATGCAGCATTTTCAGATGGTATAGCAATGTCACTAATCATCGTCATTTGGTCTAGGCTACTGACGTCGATGTGGAGAATGGAGAAGTCACCTTTGCAAATGGCAAGAAGGTAAAGCACGATGTGGTTATTGGAGCCGATGGCATCGGATCCACCATTCGAAGTGTTTTTGGCATCAAGCCCGAGCGCACCCCGGCTACTTGCACATGTCTGCATACCAATGTTGATACTGCAAAGGCTGTAGAGCTCGGCTTAGTCGACTACTCTCAAAACAGCGCGCTGGAGTATTGGGGAGGTTACAACACTCATTTCAAGATTGTCCTGTCTCCTTGCAACGGAGGCAAGCTCCTGTCTTACTATTGCTTCTTTCCACGCGAGGCAGGCGACCTAAAGGCACAGACCTGGGATCAAGAGGCCACTCTGGACGAGCTTCTCGATCCGTACCCCGACTTGGACCGGTCGGTTTTCAAGCACCTTGAGATTGGGTACGAGATCCGCCCCTGGCGACTGTGGCTCCATGAGCCTTACGATCACTGGACGGAGGGGGTTGCCTGCATTATGGGAGATGCAGCTCATCCGGTAAGCTGTGTTTATTTCAACCTTGATGCTCTTATGTCTCTGCGTTTCATGTACTAACAGAAATAAAAGATGATGCCGGATCAAAGTCAGGGTGCTTGTCAGGCCATCGAGGATGCTGCGGCAATTGGTCTTGTCTTTAGCAAAAAGCACTTTAACGGTGATATTCGTGAATCTCTCAAGGTATTCGAGGAAGTTCGAAAGCCCAGGGCTACCAAGGTCCAGGCTGCGTCGGCAAGGGCCCGAGAGAACATTAACGAGCGAATTGGTGAGAGCTTTCGAGCAGGTACTCAGATGCAGATGCTAAGACAATCATTCACAGGCTTTTCCAGTAATACGAACACCAAAGTCTATAACGTCGCTGCTGAAGATGGTAAATTGACTATCGATGAGATGAATACGTAAGTTGTGTTGGAAATTTAGTGCGGACAACTTTTTTACTGATTCTCTTTAGGTATAATATGCACGACCATGTTGCGAGTATATTTACTAAGCAAAGGCAAGCTATAAACGGCCATTCAGGACAGTGATACTTGGAGATAGAGAATAAAACAGTTTCAATTCATGTTATCAAAGGCAGTGGACATACAGTCATTAATGGCAAGGTTATGAGCTGGAAGCAGGGTAACACGTTCTGCATCCCAGATTGGCATTTGTATCAACATTCAGCTGATGCTAACATCAGGGTATATTTGTACTGATTTAACGATAGGTCTATGCTTAACGCTCTTGGTTTCTGTCGCCTTGGTGGGGGGGGGGGGG
>PVPY01001145.1:0-26868 GCA_002982035.1 Fusarium algeriense | reverse complement strand
GCCCTCGCCCTCGCCCTCGCCCTCGCCCTCATCGCCGCACATGTCAAGATGGCATCTCCAGTATCCATCGGTGACGCCTTTCTCATGGCCAAGCTAGCCTTCAGGATCGGCCAGGCATTCACCAAGGGCAAGAAATCCGCCCCGGTAGAGCTCCGAGAGGTGGAAAGCCAGCTATACTCTCTCAGCGCAGCCCTCAATGCACTCACGACCGCCCGAAAGTCGAGCCATAGCGAGCCTCTGCTCGTTGACCCATCTGAGCTTCCGCAAAACGCCCCGGCGCATTACAAAAATAACCAAGACATTATCCTT
This sequence comes from Fusarium algeriense, assembly GCA_002982035.1. Lineage (NCBI taxonomy): Eukaryota > Fungi > Ascomycota > Sordariomycetes > Hypocreales > Nectriaceae > Fusarium > Fusarium algeriense. The sequence goes on along the minus strand of PVPY01001145.1, from coordinate 26,559 downwards.
GGCATGCTGGGCAGTTGCAACGACACACTGGTCCATCTCAAGTCCATCGTGCACAAATACGGCATCATCTCGACCACGGCCGACCCAAGCCAGCCTCGAGAAAAGCGCTGGAGCCAGAGACTGAAGGCAGACTGGAAAAAGATTGCGTGGACGACTGAAGGCGGAGACCTTGCCGCCCTCAAAAGGGACTTGACTATCCAGACCAATAGCTTGAATCTCATCCTAGGTGTAGTTATTACGTAATGATTCATCTTTGATTCTACATCTTCGTGGCAAGTCCCATTGACGAAAATATAGGTCGCATACCGACCGGTTACGGAGCGACATGGATCGTGTGTCGTTGATGCTGGCTGAGATTCACGAGTGGTTCGTGGAAAACTTGAAGAGCACAACAGAGTCGGCATCTGTCGTCGCAACCTGCACACCGAATGAAGCCACTGCAGCTCCATCGGATGGCCTCTACTTTCAGTTGTTTGTATAGTCGGAGCAGAATTCTACGTTGATATGTCCCCGAGCTTCTCTCAGCCAGAAGGTCTCGGGCGCGTATTACAGCAAATCCCTGGCAAGGAGCCAGCTGTTCAGCTGTCGTTGTCGCGATTCTAGTTCTAACTCGGTAGACCACCGATCAACAGTAGAGTTATATGTGTGTGAGTTTCCTTTATCACCTAGACAAGATGCATGATAAGCTAAACATCCTCGCCAGTGTCGCCGCTTAGCTTCATTGTTCGCATTGCTGGCAGTGAGAGGTCGTGGCTTCTATACAAAATTACCAACAGAGCCACGGATCAGCTCACAACGTTGGTCGTAAAGGGTGTTTCACTAGACGGTCATTCAGATGCTTCATTACAAAACAGTCAATCTGGACCGCATTCTCAAGAATAAGGTCCTGCCACGAAGCGATTTTGAAGAGGCTAAAAATGCAGATATATTGATCGCCTATGCAAAGGACGGGAACAACAACACAACGGCAGATGACATTGTCAGCACAATACTTCGCTGTGAGTTTGTTTCAACCTCTGGAAGTCTGACCAGCTGCTGAGATGACCAAGTGAGATGGGACTCAAAGGTGGAGCATCAGCCCGAGGAAGAAGTCGTCTGTGTCAAAAAGATTGACTGTACTGGGTTTGACTCCAGCGAAACCCCAAGTCCTACTATTTCTGCTTCGGTTGAATTTCTATTCGCATCACCTGGAGGTACGCGGGGAACCCTCGCCACAGAAACTACTTGCACTGACAGCCTCGATAATAGCTGCGACACAGTTCTACCACGAGATGGAGACCATTCGAATGGATCTCTTTGTTATTCACCTCCAGTATCCACGGGATGACGAGAGGACGGTTCTGAAGCTGTCAGTGTCTCACTTTGCTCTACTCTACTCCTACTAACGTATAAATCCGCTCCATAGACAAGCCCAAAATGTGCATACACAGCAAATGCACATCAACGACGCTGACATAACCATCCTTCAAAACACTATAACCCACCGGTTTCGCCTCTTAGTACAAGGCAGAAATGGATATTCTATTCTAAGCCAGGAGTGTATGCCGTCTGCGTTAACTCACCCTGTACCTCGTATCAAGCTAAATCTCGGCAGTGAAAGACTTTTTCGATACCTTGATTGAACAGGGCCAACCTGACTATAGTGCATTAGCGTATGAGGTGTATATGGACGAGAGCGGGAAAAGACGTGTCCGAAAATGCCCTAAGGGGTTTCAGCATCTAGTATTTACCGATAACAAGAGTAAGACACCATTCTAATGATATGAAGCCGAGAGGATGGCTGCTGACTCAAGACGTCAAATCTCAGTCAACAAAGTGTTTTCCATGGGCCTTCGTGCCGTAGCCAGGCTGCCTCAGCTATGCATCTCAGAGGGACCGCAGCCTATGGAGGGTATTGTGCCAGGCTGAGAAACAAGGATTGCGTGCAGTGGACTGAGGATCTAGTTTTATTAAGGCCCTGGCGAAATGGGTATAATAACCTATTTTATTAAAAACATTAATTATTTTAATTCCATTAAGCAAAATATGCCTCATCCATCATCATACACGCAATATTAATCCCGTCTTTTTCTAGCGCATTAAACCACTTCACAATATTCAACCTCTCTGTCCGCGCCGCCAAACTCGTACCTTGCTTATTAAATGTAAATATATTACTGCTATTTAAACTTAATCTTTAGTACTTCTTTTATTAATCCCAACCTAGTTAATACTAGAGCCCTCTACTGCTAAAACCGCCGTAATGATATTTACTCCAGTATTATTTCCTGCAGTGCAGAAACCAGATTTAGCCTTTCATTCACTCCATTTTCATATACTAGATATGAGCATCTTACGCCAGAGGCTAGAGTCAGAGACATCTACTATTATAATAATGACTTTAGGCCTTACTTTGGCGTACCTCGCCTTGGCGATAGTACTCCAGGAAGTAAGATGGCGACATTTCCTTGGGAAGCGGATTTATTTGCCTGCTAGGTTGACTTTGGTGGGCAGAAGGTGCGTATTGCTGGAGTGGAAGCTAATTGGATTACTGAGAATAAAGACGATAGATAATTATTATGGGACTGGCTTTGAGATATGGCCGGCCGCATTGGGTGCCGAGGTTACTTACAATTATATATCCACAGTTGATACTACCATCCCCTCTGCGATATTTACATCGACTCTCTTATATATCACGTGCTGGGACCCATAATGCTCACCCCTCGCTTTTCATCACCATATTCAACAATGTCTTAGATTGAACTTAACGCTGATTGTAGACTAATTATTCAAGCCACAATGGCAGACCAATCTTTGCGGTCCCTTAACCCGGCCGAGACGTCATCGCCTGACAGATTGTCAACACCTCGACAAACAGAGTTTATTGCTGCTGCCGTCAACGAGAATGTATGTGGATAAAAATACCTCATTCTGGTTTAGCCATGAGTTTAATTCTTTTGGTAGGATGACGAGGCGCAGGACGATGCTGATTCCACCCTTGGTTCCGATGCGTTGGTCATTCCTTTAATTTGTCAGGAAATAGTTTAAATTCTAAGCCTGAAACTCCAGAGAAAGCTCTACTGCTTCAATCTCCGCCAGTATTCTTGAGTATCGCCGCAGCCAAGGCCGCACTTATCATAGCGACAAGTTTACAACCAACTACTTTTTGCCCAATGACGATCAACAGCTAGAGTCTGTAGACTTGACGTATGACTCTGATGACCTGAATTATTTTCACCTTCTGATCTTTTCCATAGGCACCACTACTTGACAATCTTGTTAGACGACAAATTGTTTCTTCCTCCTTTGGAAGTAGATAATATCAAGGTTAGTATCTCTGCCCTAAGAAGTAAACATCAATTGTGTAATTGATAGGCTGATACTCTATCAGAAAGTTCTTGATGTAGGCACTGGAACTGGTAAGTCATTCCGACCCCTTCACCCTGTGTATTCATTCACTAAGTGCATCAGGTATCTGGGCAATGTACATGCAGACTTTCATCTATTGAAACATTGTTGCTGATGAGATGTAGTGAATTTGCTGACCGTCATCCCAATGTCGAGATTATCGGCACTGACCTGTCCCCATGTCAACCAGAATGGGTTCCACCAAACGTTCGCTTTGAAATAGACGATGCAGCCCTTGACTGGACCTGGGAGCCAAATCAGTTCGACTTCATTCATATCCGTTACATATTTGGTGCTATCAAAGACTGGTCTGCTCTTTTCTCCGAGGCGTACCGCTGCTGTGTTCCTGGAGGCTGGGTTCAGTCAGCCGAGGCTGATGTTGAGTTTCGTTGCGATGACGGAACAATTGATAAAGAGCCGAACCTGAAGCTGTATAAGAAGCTGTTTGAAGAAGGAGGAAAGATTCTCGGAAATCCTTTCTTTGTATACGAGCAACAGGTTCAAGGGTTCAAAGACGCCGGGTTCGAGGACATTACGACTGTTGACTACAAGGTGCCTGATTAAAATGATGAGATCTCAAGAAACTGTCTGTTAATAAGTAATTAGATCCCTGTCGGAGACTGGCCAAAAGACCCCAAGCTCGCCGAGGTGGGGAGATTTGTTCGCGCTTGTTTGGAGAATGATATTGAAGGTAAATGATAATCTCGACACCTCTGGCTAATTGCCTGGCTAACCTTGACTCTAGGCTACACTCTCATGATGTGGAACGACATACTAAAATGGCCCAAAGATGAATACCAGATATTTCTAATGAGTATCCGGAAAGCCATGAGAAACTCAAAGATCCACACATATATGAGGGTTCGATATGTTTACGGACGTAAGCCCTCCCCAAAGTAAGCTGAGAGATATATCGCTTGAGATATTATATGTAAATCTATTTTATAGCATGAATCACATAGAATTCTATTATTTAATTAAGCTATAACTGTAATATCTCTAATATTACCTACCCTCTGTATATTACTGAGATTGGTAATAGCATAACTGTTAGCAGCACGCTTGTATATCTCGGAGGTATTATTGCGGCTTGGGTATATTTTAAACCTCTAAAGAATTAAATTAGTAACCTATAACCTATAGGGAATAAAGCGGCCTGTCTGGGTCTGCACTCTCTATACAAGAGAGAGTTAAATCTACAGTTTAAATTTATTCTAATTGAAATATAGCTATAATTAAATAATATTTAAATATAGGTTACTTATAGCTATACTAAAAGTGAGGCTAAAGTTATACAGTTAAGATAATATAATATAATATAATATAAGGCGTAATATACCACGCCGAAAAACACAGTAACCTTAATATTAAGTTAACAGATTATATAGCGGTTGCCTCGAACCTTAAGATTAGGTAATAAGACAACGCAATAAGAGGTGAGATGCTGTAAGCTCTAGGGACTTGGCTCTATCCATAATTCGTCGTGCTGATGGGTGTGATGGGTCTGGGATGCTGCCGATACCACCACAAGGAAATTTATAATGAGTGATAAGCCACAATCACACCTAGGTCTGCATACCCTGGCTACACCTCGCAGCCTATACGGCCTTTACTCTGCGTTGAGAGTTCTGCATGATGCTGTTGCAAGTTGGTTATATGCCATATTAGAACCGGATCATGATTTCCGGTGATAGTTGAGCTCCCAGAATACCTGTTTGCACAGTAACCAGATATTATGTATGAACGAGTGTCTTAACCCAGGTGAAATAGCTCAGATGGAATACCGCAACAGCGACATCAATCAGTGGATGGAAAATTCTTCACGCCAAGAGAAGTAGGCAGGCCGCAACTGAAGATGGATTGTGTACCCTGCCGGATGGCTCAAATTACTGTTTAATTGAGAAACTGAGATGGTGGATGCATAATCAATTCGGAATTTCCAAAAAAGACCGCGAATTGAAACAGCCCACTATGATATAATTAGTCTACAGCCAGCGTTAAGCTCAATCTAAGATATTGTCAAATGCTGATAAAAGTGAGGAGCATTATAGGTCCCAGCACGTAACATATAAGGGAGTGCATCAGGCAAATATTGCAGAGGGGATAGTAGTATCAACTGTAGATATATAATTGCAACCTCAGTATCTAAAGCCCATTCTCATAATTAATCATCTATCATATTCGTCCTCAGCAATCCAATAAGCTTGCACCTCAGCAATACAGGTCCTCGCCCCAGGCGTAACAGCAATAGGGAAACCGCCATAATCAGGGTCATCGTTAGGCATCATCATAAATTCTCCATGCCTTGTCTCATCTCCATTCAGTATTCTCAAAGTCTTCAAGTCTCCGTGCTCATCAACCTCCTTCTCCTCTCCCCATAAAATTCCACCGAATGTTGCATCCTTGCGGGCAGCTTTGAATCTGGCATGAAAACCCCGGCCTACAAGGAGAAACTTGGAGTTGCCTAAGTGAATAATCATTCCACCACCAGGGCCAGGTCTGCCAAAGACAAAGCAACGCTCGACAATGACCTTGATATCGCCGAATGTGCGAGTCCATTGTTCCGGCTTCTTCTCGCTGGGCTCTTCGTCGAAAAAGAACCCAAAGCGATCTTGCGGCGCAGCGTCAAGAAGGTATTGCTTGGTCTGGTTGAGAAGCTTAAACTCGCGGCCAATGATATCAGAACCAGTATCAATGCCAAACGGACTGGCACCAAGGGCGCCATAAGTCGCATAAGATAACCAAATGCGTCTTGCTCCATACTCATCACGTCTCTGTTCTGGGATGAAGAGGGTGTTTCCTTGTTCTGTATAGTTGCGGCAAACGGTTTCGTAGTCGTGAAAGTACAAATCTGGTGCTAGGAGATCCAGAGATGGCGTATTGAATCGCCAGATATCCAGAACATGAGGGCAAGGACCTCCAGATGGGTAGATACCAGGCTTGCCACCACCACCGACCACAACTGGTGCACCTCCACCACAGTCCAGTTCTGAGGCGTTTTCAACGTTGAGCCAAGTGTTTGTATACAGCGGAATTGGATACTCTTTCTTGCCAGCTGCAGCAACTCGTCCCACATAAGACGAGATCAAATGCGCCATAAAGGCCTCATCAGCTGCTGCTCCAGCGCCAAATACAGACTCCCATGAATGGGTACCTGACGGAGGGACACTGGGGATCCGCTTGTTGAATCTGGAGTGGGTATTGGTTTGGCTGAGATACTGCAAAAGATCACTTGGGATGGGCTCAGCAAAAGCTTTGTTGGCTCTGTGCGATCGATCACGAGAATCACCCAGGACTCCTGTCTCGTTCTGGACTTGAACCATCAGGACAGTCTGGTGCTGGGAATCAACCTCTGCAAGATGCCGTAAGAGAGCAGAAAATGCTCGGGAATCAGCTTCGCAGGCAGCTTCACATAAGGGAGTGATCATCTCAAGTGTTCTCTTGACGCCACCAGCTTCAAGAACTTGAACTCGGGGGAACCGCTTAGGATCTCTTTTGACCCATCCTGGGACATATGTTGAGAGACCATTCTTGTATGTGCCGAACCAGAGTAGAACAAGGTGCATCTCGTGCTCCCTAGCGCCTTGGAGAACTTTATCAAGCTCGCCAAAGTCAAATTCGCCCTCTTTGGGCTCGATCATCTCCCATGTTACCGAACCAAGTAACGTGTTGATATGATCGGCCTTCATTTTTGGCCAAACTTCGCTCATGAACTTGGCGGAGCTGAGAGATGAGTTGTGAAGCTCACCAGGGAGCATGAGGAAGGGCTTTCCTTTGACCACGAGCTGAACTGAGCCCTTGTCAGATCGACGTAAATGAGGGTAGGCATATTGGGCTTGCACCGTTGGAATTTGTGTGGCAGTCATTGCTGTAGACTACTGTGATTATACGTAAACAATAAGCTGATAATGATGGGTTTGATAGTTTTCAAGAATCGAAGACGGGTTCAAATAGCTTCTGTAAATTCCCCAGCCGGATAAAACGGAGTATAGGGCCGGGGAACCAGGCGTTCCAGTGCGGAGAGTCACGCTTTCATGGATCCTCGGACTTACTCCGCATTAACCTGGGACAAGTCGCCCCAATTCTCGGCGAAATGCTACTGCTCCGATTGTGGCAATATTTCCGAAGCTGGGGTAACATTAATTCAGAACTGTAGAATTGACTTGACTCTTGTGGTTTTAGCCCGGATTCTGTGTAATCAGATAGATTGGAGTTACATATCTACCCTCAAGGGCGGAGTATCTAGCACCCCAATTCCCTGCCAACAATCTAGATCATCTACCTTTTGAAGTAACCGCTCTAGTTTAACCCTTGCGTCTCTGATCTCCACTTCGCCCACGCCATTCCCCAGTTGAGTCTGCTCAAGGTAGGCGGCCCCAATGTCCCGAATCTTGGGGACGAGGCTACTGCCGTTTGCATCAAAGACAGCGCGGGGAAGATGGTACAATATTTCTAGCAGGTCGTCTACGATTCTCTGATGTTCTTGCGCGCTTCCATCTGCCGGAACAAATTTCTGAAGGATGTTTGAGCGAATGTTGAGACTTGTGACAAATAAATTGGCGATTTGAACATCGTGCCCTTCTGTCACGTTAGCTGGACGAGATAAACCACCACGCCATCGCAGCTCAGGCGGGAGATTATCCAGGACTTGTTGGACTTTTCCCAGATATCTCGTGATAGTCTCTTGCGGGTCGGTATCCTTGGGGACTACCTGCACCTCTTGCCAGATGAGGAACAAGTCGCTCAACGAGTTAAGTCCTGGGACATATGAAGTGCCATCTCCATGCCACGGTGGCTCATGACAGCTATCGGGAGCTTTAGGTTCCATTTGATCATCTGAAAGAGGAAGCGGTCTTGGAAAGTTTTCGATGCCATCTTGGCTGAGTAGACTGATGGGCAGTCTTCCAAAGATATCCGCACTACTGGAATTTGTAACTGGGTTAGCGCTGATAGATCATTCACTCCCGGTGTTCAACATACCATGCACTAGCAAACAATAGCCATATGAGTCTTCTCAGAAGTTGTTGTTCAGCCTCGTCGTGCTCATGTATCCGATAATATGCCAGGTACCTGGCCCCTGCAGCTGCTTCGCTCAAGGCGTGATAGGCGCGCATACTACTCAGACCTGATTTAGTAGTAGCGCTCATGGCCGTCCCAATATTGTATAAGGCGATGCACCTGTCGACGCTAAAAGAGTCTCGGGTAAATTGACTTTTTAATAGTCCGTGAGCATCCAGAAAATCAACGCAATATTCTACAGTCACTGGCCCATAGTCACTGCGTGGTAGAGTGGCTTTAGTGGCTGCGCATACACTTATAACAAGCCCACAAAACTCGGCGTCAACATTAGCCATCCCTTGTCGAAGACGTCGAAGGAATTGACGACGGAGTAAGATCGGAGCCAGAGGGTGGATCGCCTCAAACCAGTCTCCGAGCAAACGCATGATAATCGGCTCCGGGGCAAATGCGGAGAGCCAATTGCCACTAGGCCCAGAGCAGGTACATATCGTCGAACGGGCCATGCACCCCAGGAATTGAGGGCTTTGAAGCGGTGTTGTTGAATGGCGAGCTTCATGGCTTCTGCCTGGTGATATGGAAACATTGTCGGGAGAAGGAATTGCTGGGGAGCCTACAACTGGTCTATGGGCTTTCTGGGCATGCCTACGTTTCGTCAGCATGCTATTTAGTTGTTAATAGATAACAAACGCACTTATTTGGAGGTCCACGCTTCCTTCTTGGCCGTTCATGAGTACAGTCTACGTTGAGGAACTCGCATCCTCGACAACGCTGACAGTTTAGCTCATACGTGCACTATCGATAGTGTCAATAAAGTTGGTGATGAGGGGCATAGATAGTGGCATGATGGATCCACAGAGTTACAGACCCGGACTTTTCTTGCTCGGCAGACATCGCAAGCTGTTTGGTTCCGAACCTTTTGCCCTGAATTGGGCGCAACTGCGGCAACGGAAATAGGGCCTTTATCAACTGTCTCGGTCATTGTTGCAAAGGCTTTACTGCGGAGTAATAGGACGAGACTCTGCGACAGTGGGCTGAGTTTGGTAAAAGCAATGTATGATCGAAGGAGAATATTCGGATCACCTCCTCTCTTTACAGCCTTCTGCATGGACCAGTTCGCCGAAATCTCGGATATACCTCAACAGCCTTACTTAAACAAGAATGGCTTTACTGCAGACACGCATCAGACTGAGACAAGTCTGTCCAATCAAAGCTAGCAATGCGGATAATCTCGCAAAAGCTTAACCGGTTATGATTTAGTCTCCCAGACAAACTTCTCACCCCTGTCTTCCCCATGGGGAGAGCAGGAAAAGCCTGGCAAAACCGTATCATCCCAGGCGGCGTCATGGTCCGTTACAGAGACTTGCCGTCACGAGACTCATATCTTTATTGCTGAATGGTTTGTGGCTGTTGACTATTGACTCAACCCGGTTCCATCACAGATGCGAGACATTTCTTCTGGATATATAAGCCATCGGGGAAGAATGTAATATCAGCATTTAGTCTATACTGTTTCAACTTCAACTTCAAATCTTGAGAATAATCAGCACCTTCAGCAAGACTCTCGCCCACTATGGCTTCAAAAGAGATTCATATCGACATATCTGAGGAGAGCCATGTTCCCCAAGGCTCAACCTTGCCTTTCTGGAAACAGACTGAGCTGAGAAAACTGTACCTTATGATGGTCTTTCTCTTTATGGGCTCGACTACTCTCGGCTACGACTCCAGCTTACTCAACGGTCTTCAAACGATGGGTTCATGGCAGACGTGTAGGTCAATGTTTCTCCACACAATACCTCAATCTGACTGACATAATAACAGTCTTTGATCATCCCGAAGGAAGTCGTCTCGGTATCTTTGGCGCCATGCCCGGTTTCGGAGGTCTCTTTGTTCTCCTCTTCGCTCCCTATGTCGCCGACGGACTCGGTCGGAAAAAGGGCACAGCTGTTGGATGCCTTGTCGTCATCATCGGTGCTCTGATGCAGTGCTTCCCTCAGAAGGGTCATGGAGCACGACGCGATGCTTTATACCTCATCGGCCGATTTATCATGGGCTGTGGCTCCAACATTTCCAACGCTACTTGCCCTCTGCTCATCACCGAGATTGCCCATCCACGGCACCGAGGCAAGATCACGACCGTTTACAACACGCTTTGGTATCTTGGAAGTATTATTGCAGCTTGGACATGCTTTGGAACTCTGAGGAACCAGACTGGGAACCTTCAGTGGGTTCTTCCTACTGGTCTGCAGTGTCTCATGCCTGGTATTCAGCTATTGGCCATCTTTATCGTGCCCGAGAGCCCTCGATGGCTCATCAGCAAAGGCCGTGAGCAAGAGGCTCACAAGATTCTTATCAAGTATCATGGCAACGGGAACGAGAATGATGAGTTTGTCAGATGGGAATTTACCGAGATCGTCAATACCATCAGACTCGAGCATGAGTCATCAGACAATGGGTGGGCAGAGCTGTGGCGCACTCCAGGCAATCGAAAGCGATGCGGGTTAATTATTGCTACTGCAATCTTTTCTCAGTGCAGTGGTAACGGTCTTGTTTCATACTATGTGAGTGGTGTTCGCGGCGTAGCACCAAGAGGACACCGACTGACATTTGATCGCAGCTTGCCGCCATCCTCAAAACTATCGGTATCACTGAGTAAGTTCCCATAGATACAGCGCTACTATAGAGGGGCACTAATGCAGTTCAGTGCTGTCACTCAAGCATACATCAATGGTGGCCTCACAATCTGGTGCTGGCTTGTCTCCCTCTTCGCCGCCTTCTTTGTCGACCGTGTTGGACGACGAGTTCTCTTCCTCTTCGCTGGTGTTGGAATGCTCATCTCATTCAGTGTATGGACCGCATGCAGCGCCGTGTACGCAAAGACTGAATCATCTGCCGCTGGCATCGCCGTCGTGGCTATGATCTTCCTCTTTTACGGTGTTGCTGGTGCTGCATGGCCTGGCCTGACTGTATCGTACACTGTTGAGATTCTACCATACAACATCCGAGCCAAGGGCCTCACGCTCTGCTTCTGCTTTACAGCTCTCTCTGGAGTCTTTAACCAATGGGTAAATCCCCTTGGGTTGCAGCAGCTTGAGTGGAAGTTTTATTTTGTTTACATCGTCATGTAAGTCATGATATACTTGTTATTGGAATATCTGCTAACATGGCCTTCTAGATTGGTCATTGAGTGTCTAGTGATTTACTTTTTCTTCGTCGAGACGAGAGGTCCTACTCTTGAGGAAATTGCCGTACTGTTCGATGGGCAGAATTCTGCTGCTGGTATTGCCAAGAGCCAGGCTCAGATGAAGAGTGCAGTTGCAGAAGTCGAACATGCTTGAAGACTCTTGTGAGGTCAAGTCAAATTTGAAGAAATTCGAGTGACAAGTATATACACACCAATCAACTGAATAACTCTCAATTGACATTACCTAAAACGTGGAGGCTTGCTTCGATCCACTATTCCACTACGTATACCCAGATGATGACTTATGAGATTGCAATCCGCACAGAGATAGAGCCCTTCTTTGTTTGAGCCACAATCAAGTCATGGTCATAAGTAATATCCTCGATTGTTGTCTCATACAAATGCGCCCTAGGGATTACTCGGAAAGCGAGCAAAGCCGCCATGATGTATATTTCGCAGTAGGCGAGACTTGAAAAAACGTTAATACAAGGCTTGGAGTTGGATGACTTTTAACTTACTTTTCACCAATGCATGAGCGACTACCCTTACCAAAGGCAATTAGTAGTTTCTGCAGTTTAAAGTTGGGCTTCCCATCCTCCAACCACCTCTCCGGAGTAAACTCGTCTGGGTTGGGAAATATCTCTTTATCCCAGTGATTGATCATTGAGGTCATGCCAATAGGAGTACCTCTTGGAATCACCCATTCGATGTTGCCATTCTTACTTTTATAGATTAAATCCTCTTCACGAGCAATTCTGGCTGAGCGGTGGGATACACCAGGCATTACGCGGAGAGCTTCGTGTATGACGGCCCAGAGGTAAGGTCGTTGCTCGAGCTGTGTCCATTTGAGGTTTTCCGGATCGATTCTTTCAAGATCAGCCATCAACCGTCTATAGGTCAATGGCTGAGCAAGAAGATAATAGGTGATAACAGTCAGAGTTGCCTGTCAAATATTGTCAATAACCGTATCGTAGATAAACCGAAAAGCAACAATGACTTACAGCAGTGGTTTCAGTTCCAGCTAGGAGAAAGTTAAATCCCTCCCCTGATAATCGATACATAGACTTCTCCGACTCTGGTAATGACTTGGACTCCATAACATCGGCGAAAACTCTTCCCCCGTCAGGGTTCTTCAAAGCAGCCTTGATATACCCAGGAACAACAACATTCATCTGCCTCATAACCGCCTTGATATCCTCACCCAAGTAGTCAGAAAGGAACGGGAGGAACTGAGCCATCTTTCTTGCTAAAACATTATGTCTCATCATATAAGCACTCTGAAAGAAAGACTTGGTCCAAGTAGCCAGATTCGGCTCCCATCCATCTTGAGCGATAAACCCCATGGATTCACCAAAGGCGTACTGAGAAATAATGTCTGCCGTGAAGCAGTTGAAAGCTTCTTTAATGTCGAATGGTTCTCCACCAGCGTATCGAAGCATCTTGTCAACAGTCATTTGGGCAAACTCTTTGACCTCATCCTCAAGCTTAAGCATCTGCTGACGAGAGAAATATTTAGAAAAGGCTCCTTTTCGCATACGGTGGACTTCGTGGTTAACTGTTGAGAAACCGGTTACAGAGACAGGACCGGCACCTCCCGTGTTCAGCTGGTGTTGCCATTTGTCGCGGATTCGGCCAGGACCAGCGTAGATCTCGTCAGTGAAGTAAGGGTCAGAACAATGAAGCTCATCTGGGTTGATACGGACAATTGGACCTGTATCTACTTGTTAGGTACTATTCAGAGGACCAAGTATTTTAACTTGCCATAACGCTCGTGCATGGAACGAATTTTGTGTCCATAACGCCCTATCCGCCACCAGTCGTAATATGCCTCGTAGACATAGCTTACTGCAGCGATCTTTGGCCCAGGAAAGCGGTACAAAGGATGGAAAGGAGATATGTTGTAGACCATGAGCAGTATGCGATAAGCAACCCAGAAGGCGATGAGGCAACCAATAGTCTGGAGTGAAGCAATAGCCGCGATATTGGCCGGTGGCCATACTGACTTCAGCTCCATACTGTGTAAAATTTGCAAATTGGAAATGTGAGAAATAAGAACCACGCCGACCAGAAGGGCTTATATTACCGAAAGAATGGATATGTGATGTTAGAGGTCCCAGTTTTATGCTTGAAAATGGGGTAGTGTTGCATTCAAAGATCGGTCCTATCTGTACGTTTTGAGGCACATATCCCGAAAACCCCTGCGAACTTGCGGAGCTTTGAATCCTTATCTATGCAAAGTTTTTGGTGATCTTGGAAATCTCTGTTTAGTATAGAGTATGACTATAAGCAGCCAAGACGCTTATACCTCTGGATGGCCCAAGAGCATTACATATCCAATGCCTTGAGTTATGAAATCGTATTGATCCAGCCTCAGATAATTCATATTTTACTTTCTTCTCATGGAGGCCAGAAGCGTGAGATGGTGGGTAAGACAGGTAGGTGCATGTAAGCCAACTTTTTCCAAAGCAACGTTACTGGTTGATAGCTAGGTAAACATGTTCTCAAAGCAACGTTGCTGCAGACTTATATCATTGGGCATTAAATTTTGACATGCTGAGTGCTGGAATAGTGTCTTATTTATGATAATCTTAACTCCCAGTTAAAAGATAGCATGAGGTAATTCATGTCATGTCGCGCCGCTTAAAGTGTTTGCTTTTATGCTACTGACGTTGATTATCGTTAGTAAACTCAACGACTTTAGGCATCTCGTTTCACTAATTGTCTTCCCACAATTTTTACTCCATAGACCTCGGAAGATCAGTAGTTCAGTTGAATGAAAGAACCAGCCATGAATTCTTCTTCATATAATCATGAACAAAAAGCCGGTTTTTCGCGCCCTGGACCTATGTATCAAGTACAATATAGAAGCCCTTGGTTATTTACATCTTCCAGGCCCCTTTGAAATATTGAAGAATGACTGAGATCAACTGCGGACTCGGCGCTGTCGAATTACGAAACGTAGGCGACCATGTTGCGGCCCGATTTATTTCCCACTCGCGATCCTCATCTGTATCTCGAGGCTTGCATTGCCTTTTAAAGTACTCGAGCAGCTTTCTTGGGGGATTTGTCTCGGGATTGGTATCAGACTCCTCAAGCTTTCTAAGCCATTCGGAAGATGAGGCGGCTTGGAAAGACAGACCATCATCGGCTAGCAGTGGGAGCAAGTCTTCTGTCCACCTCAGAGTATGCGGGTTCACTACGTTGAAGACAGAGGTTTGACTTGGGACTATAGCATCACTTGAACCAATCTCTATGGCAATCTGTGCCACGTCATCTACAGGTAGCCATCGGACTCGCTCTTGCAACGTTGGCAGTGCTCCGATTGTTTGAGCAGATCTGATCATCAATGGCACCGCCTCAGACGTGTTCCAGATGCCACTGACAGTATCGCCGACAATCTGACCAATTCGGATGATGGCAACGGGAAGACCAACTTCAGCGGCAGCTTTGGCGCAAATTTGCTCCGCGACATATTTAGAACGCGCATATCCAGTTTGACTGGCCTCTGCAAGGGATTTGGGTAGACGCTCAGGAATAGTGGCCTCTGATGTGCTCATGATAGTGCTGATGGAGCTGAAGAAGATGAAACGCGTAGGGGTCGAATTGTAATTCTCCAGGCAGAGATCAATGAGATGGCGAACGCCTGCAACACATGACTTATCAAAGGTACTTAGCCGTTGATTGAAGTTGACGGACCATCCACAATGATAAACTATGTCGAGTTCCCGGGCGATGGATTGAAAAGCTTTTGTTCCGAGACCTAAATATTGGTCTGAAAGATCTGCTGCCAAGCAGGTTATCTTTTCCGGCAACTTTGCTGGAAATTTTGATCTCAAATTTCTTTCATTCAACGACTGCTCAACTCTTTGTTGGGCATTCTCATGGGATGAAGCCCTTACAAGACAGTATACTGTTTTGACAGATGAAGAGAGGGCTAAATTTGCGAGTAAATGTGATCCGAGAGAGCCAGTCGCCCCAGTCAAGACCTGTCCCTGAGTAAGTAATTGTGATATAATCCGGTGGAGCGTTGCATCGACTTACAATAGTTTCACCCAAGCTATGTAGCTGTTTTCTCTTGCTTTCAAAATTTGCATAACGTTCTAGCATATCTGCCGCATCTCGTTCGTCTATGGCGTCGCTGCTGGTAGCCTCGGCACCTGAACTAACACGACAGATCTCCTCGGCTAGCGAGGCAACTGTCGGATAGGCAAATACGACGTTGATACCAAGTGTATTCCCGCCGAGATCGACGTGTCTCAGTATCGCGGTACGAAATTGCATGGCTCGCAAAGAGTCTAAGCCAAATGTTGAAAAGTCTTGGCTATGGCTAGGCTCTGTCTCAAGAGGCAAATGCAACACATTTACAAGCTGTCCTGACAAGAAGTCCAGTAACTCGTCCTTTGAGTACACTCTAGTCCCAATAGTTGCATCCTGATTGTCATATATCGACTGAATCTCTTGTTCAAAGGCTTTGAGAAACTTGCTTCGGATGATGGTACCTTTGTCGGTTCGAGGAACGAATGAGTCTCTGGGCAGCAGGAGAATCATGTCCTCACTAATTTGTCCATATATAGGTAGCGAGCTTTGAGATTTTTCAATGACAGACCAAAGTAGAGGCCTAAGCTCCTCAGTAGTCATGTTGGCTGTCGACTTGGATGGAATCACGGCGATACCTGCAGCTGGTTTTCCCGTGCCAAAAATGATGCATCCGTCTACGAACGGCGAGCTTGAGATTTCATTCTCGACAGAGATTGGATTGAACTTTTCGCCATTTTCAAGAACCAAGATATCGTCCAATCTTCCAACGTACTTGAATGCGCCCAGCATCGTTGGGTGCCTGATAAACAAGTCTTTGGTTCTCCACGAGCCATCATCCTGGTTGGAATCAGAGCGCATTGGCCATTCTTTTGGGCAGATCAGCTCATAGGTATCAGATCCTTGGTGTTCAAACCGGAGAAGGTGACCAATCTCCGGAGGGACCCGTAACCAGTTCCATTCTTTGTCTTCAGCTAGGCGCAACGAAGTCAGGAGTGTGCCAGTTTCTGATCTATAAAGAGCCGCAAAGAACGTGATTAGCAAAAAGCCAGAAGGGTTGAGGCAACAAATAGTTTCGCATGGAACTTACGATCCATAGACACTGACCAGCCGTACTCCCAGTCGGACTAGTTTGGTGCCCAAATCCTCTGGCATTGGGGCTCCCGCAGTTACAATGACCCTGAAACTACGCAAAAATCGCATCCCATCCTCTGATTCTGCAAGTAACTTCAGAGTAAAAGGTACTGCAGAAAGGAGCGCATACTTGCGACTCTGTGTAACTTGCAAGAGATGACTGGTCGTGATGGGAAGTCTTGAGTAAAGATGTACGGTCTTCTGGCTTATGAAGCAGCGAAAGAGGCTGCCCATCCCAAATGCATGATAGAGTGGTACTGTTGTAAGAGTGTCGAGTCCAAGGCCACCTATATTAAATGCATAGCGATGTAATGCAATTCCATTAGCCACAGACACCAACTTCGGAAGACCTGTTGAGCAACTTGAATGGAGGATACAGACGGTTGTTGTTTTCTCTGCTTCAAGGTCGAGGTCTGCTGTCAGATTGGTATCCAGCTTGCCACTTGCATTATCGGCTGGAGTGCTTTGGTCGATGGGCAAAACAAATCCAGTAGCAACATCAAGCGGATCGTTGCGTAAACTATCCGCCAAAAGTTGTTGGGCTTCCTGCACCAGTAATAAAGTGGCGTTGGCGGCTCTTAAAAGTCCAGCACAGCTCTCGTAAGGTAATCTTGGAGATAGAAACAAAGTAGTATGGCCGAGCTTGGCTATAGCAAGTAAGGTAATTAGATACCCAAAGTCTCCACTGCCGCATATCGCAACAACCTTGGGTTTCTGGTGTGATGAGTTTCGAGGTTTCAAGTCGTATTTCTCTGCATATACACATGCTGCTTGAAAGGCAAAGTCGTCGATTTGCTTTGACGTATATGATTGTGGATTTTGATCACCTTCAGGTGATTCAATAACAGCCACATGATCCTTGTTGCGGTGAGCGTTCAGCCTCACAAGCTCGTCGATTGTCCTTGCGTCGAGAGCCATTGTATCGGTTGTCGGTTGCAGGATTGTTTTGAAAAGAAGATCGACGTTTTTTATGTGAAGCAGTTCAATCAATAAATATTGAGTTCAATTTCAAGGCAATCCAAGGTTCACATATGCATTAGTACTCTATCGGGATGCTCGGGATGCTCGGGATGCACCTGTCGACTTACGTTGCAGTCGACACATGTAAATCACGTATTCATAATGAGAATAACTCTTTCCAACATTTTTATTGGCTTGGGGATATTGATAAGATTTCCACAAACTTAATTGCAGTTGTTTTTCAGGTTTTCACTAGCACTAGGCATATTTGAGTTCGTTGAATGTCAAGGTTTCGGTCAGCCGGATGATAGCCATAATGCGGGTTGAATGGAAGTACAACGGCAATACAGAGGAGTACTGTATGCCTGTGTGAAAACCTGGGGTAATCGCTAGTGGCGGTTCAGGGTGGAAATGAGGGTCACAGACAGATTGAAATTCCATTTCATCTTCTTTCAAGGATATCTATCCAGCATCTGACTAATATCCAAGTTTGCAAGGCCTATACTTGGTTTTAAAGTACCTTGAAGTCATGGATCGCCTGCTCCAGGACTGTGAGTATTTTCCCGTATTGAAATATCGTTCTCAGCAACAGTAACAAGACCATCCAGGCGTACAATCATCTACATCTCATATAGAATGCCAAAAGCACCGGTGTAATCATCCAAAATTCCGCGATGAAACGGAAAGTAGGCATGACAATGCCCCGAGCAATGCAAATACTGGATAGGAACCATCGCGGGCCGAGTTTTCGAGTTAGAACCTTTATCACGGGTCGCAAGGGGGTAAAAGCCCGGGAGGTGGGGAGAGCTAGGATTGACTAGACACCGCTTTACCAGCCCATGCCTTTATGAGTCCTGTGTAAGAGAAAGACTTACATAGTCATGCCGCCAAGGTTGATGTTTTCACCCATGTCTACAACGAGACTAGGTATATTAACAATAAAAATGAAATCAAGGCGAATTTAACTCATACATAAGCCAATTCCAGCGGTTAATATGTAAGCCGGTGTGCAAGACCGCGGCAATAATACATAGCCGCATATCGACTTCATGCCCAATCTTACAAACTTAATCACTGAGGGTATGGCAGTGTCTTCAGAGGACCCCATAGGGTCTTCGATCTACTCACTTGCAGCGTCCTGTATGTGTTTATTAATGGGGAAAGGCATGATGGGAGACTTGCAGCAATGAGAAAAGAGGGAAGCTAAGTCTTTCCATGAAAACAGAAATGAAATTTGCAGACAAACAGGAGGACAAGGTAGCTAGTTTATTTGTGGCTGATTAATTTCTATCTTGTTTACATGGCCATAAACAAATTCTATTGCTATTATTTCTACAACTTGTTACTAACCATCCTTTGGTTACTCACTTAGACAGAGGGAAAAGACCCAATACTGATCAAGGGATGCCAGACTTTCTCTGAGAAACTTTGCATACAAACTCTCGGCTATTGTCCTCACTGAAATATGGCACCGAGATAAATACCGCACAGTAACTAAAACGTATATTAATATGTCACTACGAAGAGTCAGAGTTATCAGCACATGACCAAGCTGCTGAGCCTCCAGACACTTTGTATGAGGCTATAATGTCGACCACAGAAGCATACCTTCCAGCAACAGTCAGGAACGTGCCCAGCACGATAATCATAACACTCCAAAATACTCCAAGCAGCCAAGTGATAGATCTATCTTGCTTTCCACGATTCCAATTGTCGAAAAGCCACATACATCCCATAGGCTGGAATGACAGTGATGTCGCAAGCAAGGCGCCAATCAGGGAAACCAGTCCACCAAAAATGGGGATTCCACTATCTATCACGTATGCCACGAGCGTAATTCCAGGGGTGCATCCTATCCAAGACGCCCAATGAATAAAGGTATTGGAAGCGAGATGCTTTGAGCCTCGCAAAACACACACAAAGACATGCTTGCTTGCCAGCTGTCGGCCCAAGAGCATTAGCATCAGTCTCTACGCGCATTCTGAGCGTCCAACTTACATGGCAAGTCAACATGGCGGTGACTATCAGTCCAGGGAGTGCAATGCCATAGCTAACCCTCTTGATCAAAACGCCTGCTGAGCCGAGAGCCGGTGAAGCAACATAAGAGCCACAGAAATAATACACAACGCAGCCAATTGCAATATAACAAGCACTTATTACTGTTTGGCACAGGATGAGAGATCTCGTGTAGTGCCTAGGATCCCTCATTTCTGCTGCAATGCTGAAAAAGGCCGGGGTACCAGCGTACGCAAAGATTAGAGAGCAGATAGCTGACATAGCGTTGGTGAAACTCGGTGTCTTGAAGAGCTTATAGTCGGATACCCAAACGGCATCTTTAGGTGCAGCAGCTGGTCGGTCTTGTATACCAACGGCAATTGTGAGGATGATGACTAGGATTGAGAATTAGTACATAAGTATCAATGACCGTTAAACACGGGCGGAAAGTATGCGGACCAGAAGAAATGACACATATCAGTCCCAACCAAGCGAGCCAGCTCAGCTTTCCAAGTGTACGGATACTAGCAAAAATGAAGCCAGTAATTGCTGCGACTGCGAAAAAGACAGCTGTGCATGTCCCATGATTCGAAACAGCATTGAATCCGATTGACACACTCAACATAGCTGATCCGCAGACAAACGTCCAGTCTGTTGCGCCATTGATTAGTCCAATTCATCAAGTCCAATGTTGCATAGGCGGATGGCTTTTGACTTACAGAGGCCAAAAGCAAACCCAAAGATTTCCTGGCCAACACGACCAAACATCAACCCTCCTGCATCGTCAATGCCGTATACTTCACGATGCCGAAGCTTGAAGGTGCCGACTATGTAATCCTACCACGTGGTAATTGCTGCTACGACGGAGAGACAAATCAGACCAGGAATCATCCCCAGTGTATCGAATACAGAAGGTATAGACAGGATGCCAAGACCAAGCTGTGTCTTCATCATCAGACCAGCTGTGCCAATCCAACCAACCTAGACAAAATCAGTATCTTGGCTATCTACCAGAGGGCATCACGTACATTGCGGTAATTTGGGCCATCATTGGTAAGTCTTCCGAAAACAGCATCGTGAGCATGACCGGGATCATCATGAACTTCACCAGCAAACACTTGACCTTCCTGGCCGTCGACCTTGTCTGCCTCAAGCATGATAACAAATGATCATATAATCGTATCTTGTGTTCACCTTTTCAATGACGATGAAGAAAGGAAAGTAAACCCGACATCTCCATTCTGTTACGATGTAAAATTTTCAATAAAGTCTAAGGACTATCTCCGATTCCAACCGCCAAGAGCATGAAAGCGGATATGTTTCATGGTATAAGTCAGACAATTGAGCTTTATTGGAGTTTAGTAGAGTAATTTCTTCTCATAGCCCCGAACTGAATTCCACTTAGTGAGGAAATTCTGCCGATACCGGATGTTGGAGAATGGTGGGTGATAGTTTGATTGGTTGGGGTAGTGACCATAGTGGGTGATTGATCTGGTCTAAACTCAATTGGAGATCTTGTTCGCTCAAAGAAGTGACAGAAGTTGTTGACTTGATCATGCATTTTAGTCCATGGGCATTATAAATACTGTAAAAAGGTAGACTTACCCATACTTGAAACCCTGGTGCTTAATAGAACAGTGTGATATTGTATTATACAGATTGACGGACCTTGGTCAATTAGATCAAGTAACGTAAGTGCTGGTGTTAACTCACATAAGCAGGGCCAAGTTGTAGCTGTACTGATTCTTGCGCAGATATATAGGATCAAGCGTAAGGAATAACTATTCCAATAGCATACACTGCTTAATTTACAAAGAATTCGTTCCATTTCTATTCTCTAGCCCAACTATACAGGCTGCTACCTTCAATGTTATCTCGATTCCCTCACTTATCATCTGCCGCCTAGACTAAAAATGGACAGGAAGAGATTGTGGAGACGTTTTGCTTGACAAACCTATCAACAATCATTCTCTGACACAGTTACAGATCCACCAGAGGCTGAAAAACGTGGGCATCGGTTACTCTCGGTTGCAAGCACTAATGCGTTGCGAGAGCTCAGCAAACGTACGTCCATCAAATTGATTTCGGATTGGCACAAAACAGAAGAGAGTCATTTTGTAGTTGTATAAGCTGGGTCTTGAATAGTTTCTCTCCAAACTACCAGTCGTGCCTCAAGGTTTTCTTCTATAACCATGCTTATTTGATTCATAAGCTTGTACATCTATACATATTCATGACCCTTGCGTGTAAATATTATCTGCACTGAGATGATCTATTTTATCTCTCTATACGGCAGAGGGTGTTGATATCTATAAGAGCTCTAACAATATTCCTCTTCTAATTTTATTACCTTTCAAGATATAGCAATTCCATGCATCCAAGAGCAGATTAATTGCAAACAGGTTCAGGGTAGTCATCGGGTTTTGAGACCAACAGTCGGCCCGATAATCCAGAACCATGCCAGCGGCCTAGCATGTTGCAAAGGGATATCGCGAACCTTAATTATGCCAACAATTCTCGTGATACGGGATGGTATTTGGCCTAACAACTCGATCTAGATGAATTGCCACGTGCTGTTGATAGTTTGCCGCTGTAGTGATCTTCGGCCGATAAACCGAGCCACTAAATTGGTATTGCAGCCCAACCAGAGAATAAGTAACCAACGGCTAAGCTTCAATGGACAATCGAAGACAGGCACGTCGACGTTGAAACAATGCTCCAACAGAGCTATCATTCGTCATTTTCGGCTCCGGCAGATAAATCGCGGGGAAATCTGAACCATCCGTTTGGATCTAGACCATTCAACGGACTTCTCTACCTCGGACTTCTCACCGCTATAATCTATAATCCCACATCACGAAGTCACGAAATTGCCCAAGGCTAACTGAATTGACGTTGGGACCACGAAACAAAACGGGCGCCCACGTTTGAGCTATGCGGGAATTGGCCGAGAAAATCCCTGTTTTTGGAGATGGGGGCATTGAGATTGGCTGGTCAGTTCGAGAGCATTCTTATCCACTTTATTAGCATGAAAAGATTGCTATAACCTTGTTTTTCGTTGGTCAATCATGTGTAAGCGTACTCCACCCCCAGATTGGAACTGGTTGTTGCGGAGAATTTGGGCTTTTGCGAAATTACGTACTGGCCGTGGGAGACATTTCTCCAACATTCTGTGGCGCCATCTCAAGATGAATCGTGCCATGACTGCCAGGAAACTGCAAATTCACGACAAGAGATAGTGGCATAGAAGATTCTACTCATTTGAGTCAGCAGACATAAAGTCTCTCATTGTCTTGGTGTCTAGACCTGAGCATACGAGCCCCGACCATTACCATCCTCCCTCCATCTTCCAAAGACAGGCTAATACCATTCAGGCAACTGTCCCGCACACTCAAGCTAGGCAAATCTTA
The DNA here is from genome assembly GCA_002982035.1 of Fusarium algeriense. Lineage (NCBI taxonomy): Eukaryota > Fungi > Ascomycota > Sordariomycetes > Hypocreales > Nectriaceae > Fusarium > Fusarium algeriense. Next base: position 3,435 of record PVPY01001145.1, on the reverse strand, counting down.
GCCCGTCTCTCCCTCCGGAAACTTGGCCGATCCTCTCTCCATGTTTCCCCCCTCTCCCTCCCCCAGCATTTAATAGAAATATTGGGGCGTTGCAATCTCCATCTTTCCCCAGATCACACTTCCCCGCATCTCTCTCATCTCATCTCATTTCTTTTCTTATTCTTCAAAGTTTTCGCTTTCTGCTACCCCAGAATGTCGGACGAGAAGGTCTCGGCTGCTGCTGCCCCAGAGGCACATCTCGCTGATCCTAGCAAGACTCATCCTGATGTTATCGACCATGCTCGTTCCGCGGCCAACAAGGAACAGAAGATGACCCTCATACAGGGCATCAAGCTGTATCCCAAGGCTGTTGCATGGAGTATTCTTATCTCGACTTGCATTGTCATGGAAGGCTTTGATATTGTCCTTGTTAATAACTTCTGTAAGTTGCGTTGCAAACTTTTGGGCCACTTGGACTAATCATTGCTGCTCAGATGCTTTCCCTCAGTGGAACAAGAAGTACGGCCAGCTTCAACCTGATGGATCATATCAGGTCTCAGCAGCTTGGCAAGCAGGTTTGAGTAATGTATGCGCAACGGCCCAGCAATCCTAAGACAAAGCTAACTATCACAGGGTGCCAACGTCGGTTCCATTATTGGTCTCTTCCTCAACGGTTGGCTGTCAGAGCGATTCGGTTATCGATACACCATCATCGGCTGCCTCATCTGGCTCTCTGCCTGTATCACTCTCTTCTTCACCGCCCAAAACGTCCAAATGCTCCTCGCCGCCGAAATCCTCTGTGGTCTTCCATGGGGTATCTTCCAGACAATCTGCGTCACATACGCCTCTGAAGTCTGCCCCGTCGCCCTTCGAGGATATCTCACTACATACGTCAACTTCTGCTGGGGTCTCGGACAGGAAATCGGCATTGGAATCTTGAGATCCATGATCGGTCGAACTGATCAGTGGGCTTACAGAATCCCTTATGGTCTGCAATGGATCTGGCCTCTACCTTTGATCGTAGGCTTGTGGCTTGCTCCCGAGTCTCCTTGGTGGCTTGTTCGCAAAGGTCGTGTTGCTGATGCTAAGAAGAGTCTTCTTCGACTTACAAGCCTCAACCGTGAGACCGATTTCGATGCTGACGAGACTGTTGCTATGATGGTTCATACAACTGCTCTTGAGGAGAAACTCACAAAGGGAAGCTCTTATATCGATTGTTTCAGGGGTATTAACCTTCGTCGAACTGAAATCGTCTGTATGGTTTGGGCTATGCAGAATCTCAGCGGTAACTCCTTTTCCAACTATTCGACCTACTTCCTCGAGCAAGCCGGCATGGATGCCAAGCACGCATACTCTTTTGCTCTTGGACAATATGCGATCAACATGATTGGTGTCTTTGGTGCTTGGGGTCTAATGTCCGTCGGCATCGGTCGTCGTACTCTGTACCTCTACGGACTGTGCGGTCTCTGCACTGTTCTGTGCATTCTTGGCTTCCTTGGTCTTGTCCCCGAGGCCGACCGTGAGAAGGGTGCTCTTGCTACAGGAAGTCTGATGATTGGCTGGGCCGTTGTTTACCAGCTTACTGTTGGTTCCGTGGCCTACTCCCTTGTCTCTGAGCTTCCTTCTCGACGACTTCAGATCAAGACCGTTGCTCTTGGCCGTGTCTTTTAGTGAGTACAACCGAATAATGTGATATAACATAAAGCTAACAGTTTGCAGTGGCATCGTCGGTATCGTCAACGCTGTTCTGGCTCCTTACATGCTTAACCCCACTGCTTGGAACTGGAGCAACTACACTGGTTTCTTCTGGGTAAGTCTCAAACCATTGCTTCACTCAACTTCCAAGCTAACATTGTCTAACAGGGTGGCATCTGCTTCCTCTGCGTTATCTATACCTACTTCCGTCTGCCGGAGCCCAATGGACGCACCTTTGCCGAACTCGGTGTTCTGTTCGAGAAGGGTATCAGTGCCCGGAAGTTTGCTACCACCGAGGTTGACGTCTTCCATGAGACTGTCGATGATCACGTTCTCGACCAGTTGGCCAAGGCCGACCAGGCTACAGTTGAGACTGTTGAGCAAGCCCCGGGACGTAAGTAGATCTTGGCCAAAAGCTATAACGCGCCCAAGTCAACAACTATCTAGCAGCCTTTGCTGCACATTAACAACTGAAGACGGCTTATGTGTATAATAATAACGCAGAAATAATGAGATATTGATTAATTAATATGGTCGCGTGCCATCATCAGTAAACCCAAGACCTTGTGTTTATGTAGATCAGTGCATCCAACCAAGAACAAAGCTACAGTTAAAGTTTCCCCTGCTTGCTAAAATCCCTTATCTCTTGTCTAAGGGCAAGATCTGTAAGAATCTCCTCGCTGCCCCCGCCAACAACCTATGCACTGTTAGCTGTTCTGCACTCCTTATGGACTTCGAGACAAGGAAGCAAAGACACTTACAAACATCCGAAGGTCACGGCTAATTTGTTCCACCGTCGCTCCCCGGCCGCCGCCCTTTTGATAGCCCGCGCCTCCAAAGATTTGCTGTGCTTCTCTGCATGCCAATTCCAACATCTGCCCGCCTTGGATCTTGGCCAGGGCTATTTGGCTTGCAATGTTTGGCGTCTGCCAACCCAGACTAGATGAATTGACTTGGAAAGCAATTTGCTCAAGCCAAGCCCAGTGAGCTTCGACGCGGTGTACAACTTCAGCGAGTTTGCGCCGTATGACTTGATTCTCAATCAGCCTCTTCCCAAATGTTTTACGTTCCATGGCATATGAAAAGGCCATAGCGACACAGGTACGACTCTTTCGATTACACCCAACTGCAAGTGCAAATCTTTCCCTGTTGAAGTTCTTCATAACGATTTCAAAGCCCTCGTTCTCTGGACCAATCCGATTCTCAACGGGAACTTTGACATCTTCGAGATCTACAAAACTAGACCCTCCGGCGTTTTGTCCGCTATTGTAGATCTTTCTCCGAGACACGCCGGGGCTATCGAGAGGGATCTCGAGGACCGTAATACCTTTGGCACCCTGACCGCCAGTTCGTACAGCAGTGGTCATATGAGTTGCCCATACAGCGCCTGTAATCCACTTCTTGGCACCGTTCACAATGTAGAAGTTGCCGTCTGAAGACTTTTCAGCTGTAGTTTGAATATTGGCCACGTCTGAACCACCACCGGGTTCCGTAATGCCTAGACAGAAATTGACATGTCCCGAAAACCAGTGATCGGAATGGTCTGGTCTGGTCTGGTCTGGACCCCCAGACCAGACCAGACCAGCTGCTTACATAATAACCGGTCTGGTAGACCGGTTAGACCAACAAGACCGCCAAGAATGAGGCTGTCAGGGTTCCACGTGACAGGTCACGTGTACACTCAGATAAATACGGTATTGTCGCTCAAGGGCAGAACGTTTTCTGCTCCCTGAGCGACCTCTTCGTCAATACACGCTATGC
>PVPY01001142.1:0-21448 GCA_002982035.1 Fusarium algeriense | reverse complement strand
CGGTTGTAGCCAGCCACCCCCCCGCTCCTCGGTTGCGAACTTGGATCAGACCACCATTATACAGACATATACATACAGAATTGTGTGGTCATTACGCAGGCTGGTTTGAATCAGAAGTCATCCGTGCCTGGTTCCTGTCAAAAATACCAAATCAATGGAACCATCTAGTTACAGTTATCATCTCCGTCCTGCTGGATCCGAAACAACCGGGCCGCGGTCGAAGCCATAGCAAAGTGAAGAAGCTTCTGGTATCATCTAGTATCATGATGACCGTGCCTCTGTCACCTGGTCGTTATTCCCAGTATGCCCAGTGAGCTTCTCGACTTACAAGGGGCCCTTTTTTTTATGAGCCACCTGGACACCCAGGCTGGTCGAGCTGAAGTACTTGACAGAGTTGACTCTCGTCTTTTACGAGATAACGGATGATTATCGTCGTTCTCTCTACAGCTTATGGAGGGGCACGTATAGCCTAGTTTAAGAAGATCCAGTTCTGACCGCTCACAATTCTTACAACAATATGATTCGGCATCGCGCCAAACTGACAGAACTCGGAGAGCTGTACTGACAGGGAAGATATAGACGCCTCAAACATGCACCCTTCCGCGCTTGACATGTGAGCGGTAGGGCTTGTCAAGCCAAGATGTCCAATAAATGCTGGATGGGCAAGGTCTCGATATGCCGATCACTTTGCAATTGCACGTATGCCCGAAGTACCACTTGCAGTCAGTCCCCGTCCCCGTCCCGGACCTCATCCCCGTCCCCGTCCCGGACCTAATCCCAGCCCCGGTTTCCTGTCTCCTCCCCCCAAAGGGAGTCCACCTATTTCCCAGGTCCAATTCCAGCTCAGATTTCCCAAAAGCTGTCCCCAAGTCCCCCTCTGGGCGGTAAAGGCGGGGACACTGGCCAATTCGATTGTCGAGTTAATGCAAATACAATCAGGGCGTCGACTTGAATCCACACATGGCTCCTCCATCATTCAGCATTGGCTTTCCCACGGCCACGGATTCAACTCAGCCACATTTTCCTATTGGAAGCTTAATAGTTCACGTGGGGAAGGGAAGAGAAGCTTGTCTTGCTTTGACACAACACCATCAGATTGCCCTATGTTATTTTTGACAAAACAGATCTCACCACATCCTACAACTAGGTCGAATGTGTGAACACGCCAGAGTGTAGTCATCAAGGGCCTCGAACCATAATTCTGTTCAGGCTCGGGGCAATATTGGATGTCCCCGTGACTAGTCACTCGACTCTTACAACCTCAGGGGAAGAGGCAACAGACGAAGAAGGAGAAGGAAAGGGGCCGGAGGCCGAAGTACGAGAAACGAGAAGACCAACACGAGGACAGGCAGTCGATAGTGCGGCTGAGGAGGGAGCTTGTGAGTAAAGATGTGATGATCTGGGCAAAAGTCACCCAACCCAGCATGTGCTTTGACGTTGACAATGGTGTGAAGCAGGTACGCGGAGCGGCAGTCAGGAAGGCCTTGCATGCCGTCAGTGGGAACAAAAGGCACGGCCGCTCATTCGCTCAATCATCTGAGAAAGAAGCGAGGGTCGGAAAAGACATTCGATCCGTCACCTAAGAGGTGGCCGATTGTCTCGTGGTGCCGAAAAATCTCTTCGGTGGGGTGACATTTTATCTTGTGTTTGGTGGGAGCACGAGACTACCGAATAGCATCGCCCCTCCTGTATTGGAAAAGGGCCCTCGATCTTCTGAATTGCTTGTTGGATGCAAATCGGCGCCGGTGGCGCTAGAACTATTGAGCAGGTTCTGGTGACGTCGAAGTCTGCGGCTGTATAAGCAGTCCGGGTCCCTTAAACCACCTACCTCCGTGGTGAAGTACGGTGCCGGCCGCGGGCCCAGGCCGACTGAATCAAGGGAAGTTGTTTATCAAGACATTTACAGATCGAAGCTCAATCGCACTTCCACTCGATAATCCATCCTGATTCTTAAATCACAAACGACAACAACCAGTCGCTATCAAAGTGACAGCCAGGACACGCCTGGTTGTAAAGACAAAGCGATACCCAGTCCACTCCTCCAGACATCTAACGCAGGAGCCGGACGAACACCCCAAGTGGCCACGCAGATTCAGATCTTTCTGCAGCCTTCGACTTCCAATCCCACCATGGCGGGGGATCATAACGAGGACCAGTCATTCTATGACTTTCTCATAGAAGAGCCAGAGGTACGTTAATTGGGGACGAAGCGGCGTGGAAGAGTATACTGCTGCTCCCTTGTGCGATGTGAATTAAAGGTGAAGAGGTAAGTTTGGCAAGTTGGAGATGATCCTGTCGAGGTCAATGCCCAATAACATGTCATGGTTGCAGCAAAGCAGCTGAGACATGCCAACACCACGCATCAGGCCAGTGGCTGAGTCTCGATCCAACTGGTGTCCGTCTCTATCCCGTCTCTCCCGAACAATGACTCGAGCTATTGAATCATGGTTTGTTGTCGCGTCCTGGCATTCAATGGTACCACAAAAACCCCATTTTGAAGAGGCCAATTTTCGCAAAAAGATCCTCGTCGAACGAGGCAATCAATTGAGTAGCTCAGAGGCAAAGAACTCAAGGGAAAGAAGAGACGAAGCGAGACGAGACCAGGAAGAGACGGCAAAGTGGCAATTTTCAGACAGAGGACAGGAGATGAAAAAGAAGAATGATCAATTACCTAGTAAAAATGGAATAAAGTCTAACGTTTGGCGTTTCCGTTGGAGCAGATGATAGCGCCGGCGCCACCCGGCCATTTCCCACATCAACAGCCCATTTCATCGCCGAATCGAACCAGCCGCGATGCGCCGCCGCGGCTAGAACCGACCGAAATCGAGACCCACCACCACGCGAATCCAAACGCAAATCATCACTCGGGCCCGGTGACAATACCGGGGCCGGTTCTCGGAATGCAACTGCCGGGCACTGTTCCTGAATCATCACGTGCACAATCACGCGCTCACCTTGAGATTGACATCGACATCGACTTACACGCGCAGCATCATCCACATGGTTCCCATCTTTCTCATGGTGCGCATCCCCAGGCCCATGGAATTCATGGCCACGGAGCGCATTCAGCTCAGAGTTCAGCGGGTCTCCCATCCGCTGGGTTTGCAAGTCATATCCCTCCCTCTTCTTCTGGCCCAATGTCAATGGATTGGAACATGTACCATGTTCCTCCAAATTTACAGCTGAATCACCCTCAGTTTGATTTTGAGGTCCCAGGACATATGAGCGTTGTTGGACATTCGAACCATCTTTCGCATGCGCCGACAGATCCAGCCTCATTTTCGTACGGAAGTAATCTCGTTTCACCTTCAAGCATTCACCCGAATAGTGCCCACTTCGATACCGGCGTTGGAAGTCAATGGGATGATTCTATGAGCCATGATGCCAGCACTCCAAAAGTGCGGACCCCCGTTCATCATGTCACCAGCAACCCTTGGGCCGAGATAGACGAGCCTACGGGAGACAATAATACGACACCCGCTTCCCGTCCACGAAAAACTCCTCGACCAAGAAGACAAAAGAAAGAGGCACGCAAACTGTCAGACGCTTCTCAGGGGGCTAAGAGTAGCAGTACCGGCGGAACGGCACCTTCAATATCAGATACTGCCAGTCCCAGTGCTGCCTCACAGAATAGCCGTGCTAGTATTGGCTCCAAATCCGTGTCCATGGCCTCCACGGCATCAACAGCATCCAGTCGTCAAAGCAAGCTCCGCAGCGCCTCTCGGACATCCAAAAACAGTCGAGATAAGCCTAACGATACTCCCGAAGACCGTCGAACTCGAGCTTCTCACAATCTTGTCGAGAAGCAATATCGAAACCGCCTCAACGCCCAATTCGAATCTCTCCTCAACGCGCTGCCCGAACAAGCCCGCCATGGGGATAGTGGCAGCGGCAATGGCAATGAGGATAATGAATCCGATCATGCGAATGATGTTGACAGACGAGTCAGTAAGGGCGAGGTACTTGAAATGGCTCGCAAGCATATTCAAGCGCTAGAACGCGAAAGAAATCAGCTCGAATTCGAGAACCTTGAGCTTCAGGGCAACCTACGACGACTCAAAGAATCAAAGTCCGAAAGCGCAACATCCTCGTCGTGTCAGGAGAATTCTATCGAACCCGATGCAAATAAAGACCCCAAGAGGGAGAGGGATGATGATGAGAATGAAAGCTCATGACAAACGACAGTGAATGGGTATAGAGAGGCAAGAGTTGGACATTGTATAAATTTCAGAGACTCAGGCTTCCCGAACGATATGTTCAAGAATTGCGACGTGTTTGAGGAGTCTGGATCTCTCATTCAACTCCTTTACCCTCTCTTCTCGTATTCTTCCTCTGGTTTGATTATCCTTTGGCTTAGTTTATTTGTTTTCACAGCATGTTGGCCCCATGAAATTCGTTGGACGTGGACACTCGCTATCCACGTGCCTTATCACCAGAAGCTCCAACGATATTTGTTCTCATGTTTTGGTTCTCAAGTTTTGGCAGATTCAAAAGGGGCGTGGCACTCGGACAGTATCAAGATTGGAAGTGACACTGTCCTTTCACGGTTACTAGTTCATATGTTTGGCCTTGTTTTTTTGTTTGGTAATCCTTTTACATGCTTTTGCATAGACATGTACGTTTGCTTGTCCTTCTAACACCTCGTTACTTCTTTACCCATGCCATTCCTTCTTTCAATTTATAACTCATACGACACAAAAGCCTCAACACCCCACAACGGATAGAGACATGGATTGGATTGGACTGGACTGGACTGGACAGATGTTATGTTACATCATGTTGTCACGCTTTCTTACTTGATTCTTCTTCTTAGTCTACATTCACTGCGGAGCATTGGGATTCTACAAAGGGACTCTACGGTTCAGTGTTGTACGATGAGTAAGCAACGGCGGGAGGGCAGAAGGACCAAAGACTTAGAAAATGGGAAAGGGATAGACATGGCTTTTGGGCATGGGCTATATGACGTTGGCTTCTCAGAGACATGTCTGCCTATAATCAAGTTTATGGAATAGACTTATGGTTGCGGTTTGAAATTCATGCCACAATTATACCTAACAAGTATCTTGGGTTGGCTTCCATATCTTGATCATACCTTGGCTTTCCCTTAAACAAACGAAACAAGAGTCAACTATTTGTTCTGAACAGCCAAATCAATTGATGTCATGAATAGTTTTAACATACGCTCTTGGTTCTTGGACCGTCACCGTCTTGCGCGGCAACAACAATTGTGAACGACAATCTCTGATGGGTACCATACAAGGATCATACGTCACATCTCAAAAAAAAAATACATGGCAGTTGTCAGTTGTTATGTTTGGTCACTTGGCATAGAGAATTGAGATTGTTTGGGTTGCTAAGCTTTAACTTTTTTTTTGGTCATTTTTAGTATATATACAAAGAGCAAACGTCTCAAAGTCAGCGCGCTTGGCAGAAATACATTTTTAACTGTGGTGCTGATATGTTGTACAAGATAGATTGCTGCTATGTGCCGCTGGTTTTGTCTAGAAAGTTCATAAATCCATCACTCATCATAACTGGAATCTCGAGCCAGTTTGTTCCCAAAAGGTCTCTCCTAAAGAGTTCGACCTCGTCTCACCCGAATAGCCTATGTAGTAAGAAAAAAATAAACAAAAACACACCCAATGCCTTGTTTAGCTTTTGAGTACCGCCCTAATGCCCTGAACTGCTTTCTGCAGACCAAAAGTACGCCTTTAATGACCTGGTTGCCGGAGGCTAAGGGTTAAGGCCTAAAAGCCGGACCATGGGACCACAGGCCCAAGTATAGAATGCCTTTCACGGCGAAGCTTAACCCCATACAAAAGAAATCCAACCATGGGTTAAGTACCCAGTGGCACAGTGCGTTGTATATATGCGGTGCGAAAGCGACCGAAGTCGCATGTGAGAGACAAAAAACGGGAATAAAGGGAAAGTGCCTCAAGCGTCGAGGTCAAAACAGGTAATAAATCAACATGGACCGATCAAATCATTTCAGATACGATCGCCATTGCCCTTTGCATATGTACGGGGGAATAGGGCATATTGTCCGACAGGAGGGGCCTGAGTGCTGAGACTCGTTGTTCTAGCACGAGGACGTCGGGTCTTGGGAGCCTCCACAGGCTTGTTGTTATTGTTGGGGATGTCATCCCTGACGATAGACTCACTTGCGTGACTCTTGTGATGAGGTCTCTTAGCGACAGGCACAGAGGGGAAAGGTGTGAGCTCGGGAACTGTGTCCTTCTCGGTAGAGGCAAGAGGAGTAGTCTCTTCTTCGTCGCTATCATCGTGGAGTTTGATGATCTGCGACTCACGAATTGTTTTGTTTGACTCAACCCACTTGTTCAGCGACGTACTGCTTGTGAGACGAGTCAGGTTAGTCCAGGTGGAATTGGTAGAGACATGACGCTCCCCGGTAGAGTCAGAGAGAGATGTAGAGTTGGTAGCGGTAGTGGAAGTGCTTGCGCGTTGATGAGACATCTGAAGGGAGTTGTGGCTGGCAGCGTTGCTGACATCCTCATAGGGGTGATGGGGGTCAACGATACCATGAACCACATCATCCTCGCCCGAGTAGCTCTGTCTCTCGGTCTCATTGAGGAGCATCTGTTGGTGGTAGTCACCAGGAATGAGTAGCGAGGGAGACAAGGTGAAGCCATATGACTCCTTGAAGCTAGATGCTCGAGAGTCGTTTCGACAATGGCTAAGGTTGGACGGTCGGTGGACCTTGTCACCGCGTGGGAGTGAGAAGTTGTTGGTCACTGCGACTCCCGTGCTTGGAGTTATGGCCTCGAAGGCGCTCTCCGGCGAAGCCTGACTAGCTGGGCTTAGAGCAGGCATATCAAAACGGGATGCGGAAAGCATACCGGGAGACGACTCGGCGGTGCCGATAGTCGGTAGCTCCCTCAACTCATCGTCTTCAAACAAAGCCACTTGAACTCCAGGTGCCTGCTCGCGTCCACCTTCCATCGATGGCCTCTCCCACTCGTAATCGAAGTTGGCATCGGCCTCGTGTTCGTAACAGTAATCGATATCATCCTCCCAACTCTCTCGGATGGAATGAGCTTGGCCATTGAAGTGTCCAGCACTGTGTTGGGCAGCATCATTCTCGAGAGTCTGTGATCCCCGAAGAAGAGGGACCGATTGGCTAGCACGAAGCGACGACCTAGCGCTGGTGATACTCTTTGGTGATCGACCAATGTTTACCATATGCTCTTCCTCCTCTGGCACATCTGGCAATGGGGGCTCATAAGTTGCGGTCACGGGAAGTGGCCATGCTGCATCATCGGGTGTGGTAATCGCATGCGAGAATCGATGATCGTCTACTGGTAATGCTGCCTGTTCTGGGGCCATTGCATAACCGTGAGATGTTGCTGGAGGTCGCTCCATGATCTCATTAGGGCTGAAAGGTTGAGGGTGTCGGAACCCACCACTCGTCAGTGGACGGTCAAACCTTGCCATTGCAAGCGCGTCACCGTCTTGCAGGCTGTGCTGTCGACTTGAGCCCCTTGGGGGAGGAATAGGAGCACCCAGCGTGGGAGAGTGAAGTGGCTCAAGCGGAGGTCTTGGGGGTCGGACTGGCCGAGGTGGGCTAGTACGGAGCTGCTCCTGGGATCGAGCATGCTTGATCAATCGGCGTGGAAGGTTAGAGGCTCTTGAACTACGGGGAGATACTTCGTGTTCGACAACGCGGTCTGAGTAGAAGTTTGGTTGAGATTGCTCCTGTCCAGGAGTACGTGAGGCCGAGTTGGCTACCTGTTCGCGTGGAGTATGCGTCACATGTTGAAAGTTGAAAGGTCCAGATATCTGAAGTTTCTTCTGTAGGGCTGTCTCGTCGCGAGATGATTTCCGGCGTGCAAAGATGGTAGGCATGATGGAGTCCTTGAAATTGGTCAAGGAAGTTTCGCTATTCAATTCAGCCGAGTACAATGAACTTCCTGATGAGCTCTGTGCGCTGCTCTCACGCCTCGACCGTCCTGATTTGCTCGACTTTGCACGACGATGGAAGATGTTCTTGCCCAATACTTGCACACTGTCAGGTCTGTCTCGAGAAGAAGAAGTTCCGCTAGCCGTAGATCGTTGAGACGAGTGCCGAGTGATGCTCATGTTTTCGAATCCCTGTTCCCATCCTCGCTCACTATTCACAAACGACGAAGACCCAGACGATACAGCCCGGTGACCTCGATTAAGGTGAGACGCATGTTTCATCTGCTTGCTCAATTGGCGAATTCTTTCGGGTGACGGAGGGCCCTCTATGGCTGGTACCATGTATTCGTCCAGATCGATGGGTGAGTGTTGGGTGTGGGGAGATACATCGCGGTAGCCATGAACATCGTTACTGGCATTGGCTTGACCATTTTGGTTCGTATCGCGTCTGGAACGATCCGACTGGTATTCTGAGTAATAAGGCATTGCGGCAGCCCACATGATGACACAAGGCCTCCAAGAGGAGGGCGACGTCGAAGCGTGCCCTGTATGTAAACAATGACTGGCGAAACTGGCCTATTCCACAAATTGTTGTTGATCCAGGCCAGTGTAATAAAGGAAAGAATGGAGTAAGTGAGACCTAAAGAGAGACTTTGTATAGGGCAGAACAGATGCCACAGGGTTTCAAACATGTGTCGAAATGAGGGGTGGGAAAGGTCATCGGGAGATCAAACAACAAGATTATAACGATGAGGACGCAATGTACATATAAGTTAACGAGCTGGGCAAGAGATTGATGCAATCTTGGGGCAAGGCAACTTGTACCCTCCCAAAGATTAGACAGGCCCTAGGAACTGGGGCTAAGGAAGACTAGTGGTAAGGGGGGACCCTCGACAGGGCGCCGAGTGGGCTGGGTTGGGCTGTCCCTGACCCGTCTCGACGGACACAAGCCCCGGGAATCTGGGGGGGTTCTGCTTCACTGCAAGGCCCAGTCTGGCCGGGATCGTCTACCTTGGATATACAAGGATGCATCGATCAGGCAGACTTGAGTGTCGGTACCGCAATGCGTACTGTGCGAGTCTTTGAGTGTGTGCCTGTGTCTGTGAGTGCGAGTGCATTTCCGTAACCGTAACCTCAGACGATGCTGGACTCGTTGGAAGCCGACATGAGGCCCGTGGTGGTGCCATTGGTCGCTCTAATTGCTTGCCCAGACAGAGACCAAGTGGGTGCAAGTTGTGTGACCATCAGTAAGTGTTATTTTGTACGTCAGGTTAAGACAACAGGAAACAACACAAGCCGTTACACAGACACGACGAAACACGGTCAAGCAGAGAATGAAGAGGTCCAAACCGTCAAAAGAGACCTGCAAACTTTTCACATCCACATCCACAGAAGCAACTGCGAACAAGTGGATGTTGACACAACGATGCGATGGGTCATTATGCATGCGTCAATGAGCAGATTTTGCTTTCTCAGCAGCTTGAAACAAGATCAAGAGCTCAAGGGCAAAGCAAAAAAGAAAGTCGGTCTCTGGAGTTGGGTCAGTTACTAATGACAACACAGCACAGCTATCTCAATGGCCACAGAATCTGCACGATATCTTGCGATTCAACGTACTGAGCTAGTGCCAGGTATTGACATTGGAACGGGCGCCCGGTTTGATAGACTTTCTATCAAAATTCACTGGTAAAGCTTCTTCGTGACACACAAATGACAGACCGTGTCAAGCCTGCTGGCCTCCATGCAATGCTCGCAAGAGCACCAAAGCCTTGTTCCCTGTTAGCTCTGCTCTAAGTCAGTAGCTTTTGGGGGAGGCATCTCCCTGAGCAATGCAGGAACGAAGTCATAGCCAATCCGCTTGGCTAGGATGACGACTGAACCCACTGAGCAGGTTCTACACTTAGCCATTGACGTCGTAGGGACTAGAGGTGACACGAGCACCATCAACCGGCCAAGTCAAGTTAGCATTCATAATCTGTGATCAAACGATTTGTTATCTAGACCCTGCAGAAATGAACATGAACAGAGTGTAACTGGGGAATCCTTTCATCAAAAACAGAGGGATCTAATGAAAGTCTGAAATTACTTACCGAGACCTTGACATGGCAACACTTCAAAAGACATGCAATAGACCCAGAATAGAGGGGATCGGTGAAAACTGCAAGGGTCTTCTTAGCCAGCCCTTCTACCCCACTGCATTTCCATCCGTATATTCGGAGCCTTGGGTACACTCGCTTCGTGCTTCCCCATGCATGCATTCATGGTTTTCTTCGTCCTCATTTACGCTGTGCCATTTCCATGCCTTGGACTAACTCATCGGCTGCGAGACTTCTCCTCTCAAGGATGCCACCATATCTGCATATCCATACATACACCATCATTTCGTTGTGGGAGCTTGACTGAGCTTGAGCTTTGAGGGCAGCGCAACAGATGACGCGCTAGCTCAAGAACCTTTTTGCGGGTCATCAGAAGAAACGCGTCCGGCGTTGCAAGCTCTGGAAGCCCACTAAACATCTTGTGGTTCGTTTTAGCGTCGGGGATGGCGACGATGATACAGGCCGTCGCCAAGGTTGAGCAATGACCACATGTGCAGATTGCTTCATCTTCTCCTTGTTTAAGGAGATTCCTTGCTGTGGACGATAGGGAAAAGATCTAACTGAAGGCATGGTTCAAGCATGTCTATCATAATCAGGCCAGAAAACACGTGGAATCTGGACGATAAAGTCGGCTTTGAAACGTGTGCAATGCCCTTTCCCGCAACCATAGACCAGATACTTTTAGGCGATGCGGTCACTAATTCAGATTGGAAGCTTGCTCTCAAGCCATCAAATTCATTGAGATGCTTGAGTCAAAAGCTACTGATATGGGGAGATTGCTGATTCATTTCATTGAAGGCGCTGGTAGTGTTGCCATAGCCAATTTTGATGCTGATAAGCTAACATTGACGTTTCTTTGTTGGAAGGGGCGGCAGAACACTGATGGAATTTTTTTTATTTTTTTTTTTTAGACGCCTGTGACACCAGGGGAACGAAATTTCCTCAGTGTGGTACAAGACCCAACTAACCCCACGAGAGATAAGGCCCGTACGAGAGAAACCTGACTCCAGGAGCTAAGCAAGGTTAAGTCCTGAGCTAGACTGGCTGTTGCAGCACACAGCCGGTGTCACACTATGCCTGAGCTTTGAGGTAAGCTTTGTGCACAGATGGCACCGACGTCTACAATAAGTAAAACAGTAATAACAACAATAATGGGAACCAGCAGTGTTGCTCAGGCGTCTTGGTTCTGCCCTGACCCGCTGCGCTGGGACGGGCTGTGGGACGACGGGTGCGTGGTGGGTTTTGCAAGACACGAGCCCTCCAAGAATCCGGGTTTGAGAGAGCAAGATCAGCTCGTGGATGACGCGGAAGGGTAGCCGGATGAGCGAATATGATGAGACAAAAAGCTTGATGTCGATGCGACGAAACAGACGCGGTGAATCTTTTTCTGGGACATTGCCGCGACCTTGTTGGCTCTTCCAATTACCTGCGAGGTAGTGTTCCAGTCTGGGAGGGGTCAACAACGGAGGGAACAGGGCCCTGCAGTAACGTGCAGTAGCGCCAGGGCCAGGATTCCTTTACCCTTCGTGGTTAGCGGTCAGGGGTAGGAGTGCCGGGCCCTTCAGTGAACACACTGAGGCCATCGAGAACGTGCGTGAAACAGAACTCAGCTGGGGTTCGGGAGAGCTTTGATTCACAACTCCTGCTTGAATCGCGCGTCGGTGCGTAGGGGAAGGTAGAGCCCCCTCTGTGTCGATTAACTCATCACGGGCCCAGAAACTGATCACGCTGATGTTCCAAGTGGCATATTGCCCCTGTTCCGAGCTCCACACGAAGCTGCGCCAGCTGTTGAGCTAAGAAATACGTATACTGCATATCGAGCAACGGCATACGGAGGTCTGCCGCCACTGACGACCCTGGGGCTGCAGGAGCCTCAGGATGTCAGAAGATTTAGGACCTAAAATTAGGGTATCAAAATAAACTAATTAAATAGCCTGCTAAGTTTAACCTAAACTTACCCATGTATTTTTGTCACTTAGGATCGAGGTCTTAAGTTTTCTGTCAATCCCTAGAGGAGCTGCTTTGGGGCTTGATGACCCGAGACGCTAAGGCTGTGCTTGGTAGCTTTGGGACTGCTAGAGGCTGTTAAACAGAGGCCAGGTGGCGCCAGAAGCCGCGATGGAACCTTCGATTCTCAACGTCGTCGTCACGATATGGTTTTGCCGTTGAAAGTCAATTTGTAATGAGTGACTGTCTGCGATCAAGATGACGCGATGGTCCAAACGATAATGTGAAGTTCATTGATGGTGGAGAGTATAAAGATAAGATTGATGGGATGCAGTAATTTGAGGCTAAAACTGCCTTTGCCCAGGTCTCCTCTTCTCTTCCATTATATGCCGAATTTGCACCTACCTTCCTTCCGGGCATTGTACATCAACTCCCCTACCCTACGGGCTTCCTATTTGTACAGACAAATGCTTAAATATATTAAATATATTAACTACCTAACTATTCTAGAAGGTGCGTTTGAGCTTATCTCTCGTTACCGCCCTGTCAGTATGAAATCCGATAGTCGTGGCTCGTTATACGCGGTTGGTTCCGATCTTTTGATTCCGGGTACACTTTTCCATGTGCACACGATAATTCTTCATCGACCCCAAAAGTTCCTTGGTTGCAACTCAGCAATTACGTGAAAGCTGCATTTCAGCATGAGGTAAGCAACTAGGTCGGTACAAGTATGGTGATTGGTCACGAGCGTTGAAATCATCAATCATACTCTAACCTATTATCGGGTAGGCAATTAAACTGCGCCGTATTCCTTCATGCTTCAATAAAGATTTTTGGAGGATTTCATTCTGACACGCACCGGATAATCGGAGCAGGTTAACGCCACTGACACAAACAATTGCTTCATTTTAGCCGATGGCTGTCAGGAACGGTGACAGGATCAGGAACAGAACCAGGAACATGTGTCTGCTTACCCGCCAGTAAGAAGTCAATCCAATGCCTTACCTAACGAGGTAGGTTCTTCCAGTGATCGTTGGTGAGATTGACGAATTCGCTCACTGGCAGGCGGGAGCTTTACTGCTTTAGCTATTACTTACATTCGACCTGGCAGACCAGGGACCCGGAAATCATTGACACTGGCACCATGGATGTCAAGCGTTCGGAATGACAAAATATGCAGCGCGGGGGAGATTGAGGTCTTTTCTTTGATCATGACCGACCTACCTCACTGGGTTAAAATCTACATGAGTTCCATAGATTGGGTACACCGATGAGGAGACGTGTTTTCCGAAGGAATACGTCCCTGGTGGTTTTTCATGTTGTTGGTTCTTGTTGATGGAGATACCTACCTGATGCAGTAACACAACATCTTGCTTATGCTCTCAAGTCTCCTGATACTGATAGTTCCCATATTAGCAGTCCATACAGAATACAACATACTACGTTTTTGCTTTTGACCAGATCTTCTTTCATTGTCAAAAGAGGCAATGCTTGCTTGGTTTGCTGACTGTGCTGCAACTGTCAATAAGTAAAGCAGCCAATCGGCGGAGAAAGGGCCTCGATGGGCCGCCCACGACGCCTTCATCACTTGCAGTCTTACACCCGGCCCTTGCCCTGTTCTGCCCTGCGGAAGCTCGCGCGCGGTGCCTTTTTACGGCATCGAATTCTCTTGTAACAACCCTCACAGAACCAACCAACCTTGGAACATTGCGGATACCCCTCCCTTAGCCGTCTACAACGGCCACCCACAGACTTGGGCTCAAGCCTGGGTTCAAGATGGATGCTGAACATACTGTCTGGACTCTGCTGTACCGCACACGAGCATACGGTACATCAGCGCGGGTATGCGTATGTTGCAGTCGTAAGACCCGAAATCATCCATTCTCTCCAGAGGCCAACAGTCATACCTACCTTACCTACACCTGCAATGGCTAGACAGACAGACACAAGACAAGGCTGTACATATGCGAGCACGGAATGTACGACGTTGAAATTCATGCGACCCCCGGACTGTAAAATAAGTCGGTGTGACTATCGCTGTTGACCATGCGCATGCCTGCGTGTGAATCCTCGGTCCTTGCAGCTGAAAATGTAGCCGAGGGCGCACGCAGGAAAGGGCGGCTCAATGAATTTTTTTTCTTCTTTTTTTTCAAGAGTCCTCTTATTAGGGTTTGTGCTATGGACGTCGACACGACAAAACACGACCTGGTGTACGTGGAAGCGGATACAACATGCAGAGCAGTGGAACAAGACATATGTAGGTACAGACAGATACAGAAGAACTCAAGGGAAATAAGCAAGCATCAACCCTTCATCGACTAACCTTGATACAGTGTGACATCTCCAGCCTCTAGGGAATAGACAGAATTATCACCGATCTCCCTTCGTGGGGATCGGGAACCCAAGCTCACCCGATACCAATTACCCAGTTCTTTCCACGAGAGTTGGTCGGATGTTGAGCCTCTCAACCCTTGCATTCTAGGTCTAGGTATTGAAAATTCAGTGGAGGAGTCACTGAATGAAGAGTTCTGTTATTCCTGCCTTGCCCTGGCCTGCCCGTCGTCTCCTCGGCCCTCTGGCCCTTCCTTCCCGCCGCTAACGAGGCCTGTCAGTTGTTGGTTACTGGAGGTTTAGCGCCGGGGAACCAATTCTCGTCTTCCGTCACGGGGTCTATCGGCCTCATTTGATTCTTCCCAAGGTTCCATACATGAATAACACCTCCAGAATGTTTACTGTATGTTATGTTGGTCAGTTCAGTTGCCACACTTGAAAGGAACTGTCACATTATCTTGGCAATGCATCTCTACGGGCCGGTTCTGCAATGAAGGCGATCTTGTCAACTTTGGATACCCAACAGCTAAAGCTTTAGTTAGTTGACTTTGTTAGTCCGCGGCTGTCTGTTCCTGAACTCAAAATGCCACGTCCCAAAAGTTCAAGGACAAGGATCTCATTTACTTCCCTGGTCCTCCAAGATAATGGGATCTGGGCCTTGAAAACAGGCCAGTCTAACTGTCTACGCTGCATGGCATCAGAGCTACCTACCTGTCGGTAAATGAACAATCATTCTCTTGGGTCGCCCACCCATTATCTATCTCATGGATGCCTGTAAGTAAATTCAAATGTCCCTGTCCCAATTTAGAGCTTCTTGCAGCCAGCCAGATTATTATCAAACAGCTAACCATTCGCTAACAAACTCAATTCCGAGGTTGCGCAAGACGTTGATGCTCTTCCTCGTCACAGCAGCCCAACGTTCATGGTTCACAAGCCTCGGAAGCACTACGACTTAGCTTAGCTTGCGAGGACAGGGCCAGAAGAGCTGATCGTATCCCAATTGGGGTCTTGTAGCCTCGGAGAATACAGCATCCCCTGTTAGGCTAAACGGGGAAGGGGCCTTTTCTTCTCGCCCGTGGCTTGGCCTTAATGTTTGACACTTTCTTCAAGTTACAAGACACACCATTCGGCGAATATCCGCCAGTTTATATTACGCAAAGTTACGTACACGAACTACCTATACCAGACCACCAACCCATTATACATAGTACCTATACTCACCTACATATGAAATAGATGCTACGGCTGCATGCATAGATGCGTCAAGTATACATCGTTCTAGGGCACTCGCTTCGCTACAGTCCTCCCTAAAGACCCCTAAGCGAAGCTGAAGCAGGCTGGCAGGGTACCATGAGAGCACAGTGCCTAGTCTTATGATTTTTTTCAATGCGACGCGAGAAGCGAGTTCTAGTGTTTCAGCCAATTACGGCACTTGTCACATCTTCCATCACGATCGACATGAACAACATCCGACTGTTTCGTTTCAGGACTAGGCGTCCAGCAGTTGCTCACTAAACCCCAAGGTGAAAGACACCAAGCAACGTAATGGTTCAAGATAAGAAACGGGAGAGAAGAGAAGCCCCGCCATTGATCACACCGAGGCTACGAAGTCCCCCTGTCAAGCTCTGGTTCCGGCTTTCAGCTGCAAGGCGAACGAATATCCATTGGATTCTAAACATGGAAGCAATACAATGCTACTAAACATATGCTACCCAGAAACTGAGCTAATCTCATCACCCCTACTCTAAGACCCAAACGCCAACGCTAGAAGCCCTGGACAACGAAATGACTCCGGCGCCAGCACGAAGAGTAATATGCTGCTAACCAACGCCGGCTCGCAATGTGTATGTGTTTGCATAAACATGATTATTAGATGCTTCGCGTATTATACTTCCCGGTACTCCCCTTGTCGATCTATTCGATCTTGACCCGGGGTAGCTCCTCCTGTTGTCACATCTTCGACGTCGCTCGCGAAATAGCCATCATGGCGCTTCTTGCGCTTGACACCAAAAAAATCGCCGAGTGTATCACTAACACTACGTGACCGTCGTCGCACCTGATCGTCCTCGCCTGCAGGCCCCTCTACCTCGTCCAACGCACTAGGGAGATTTTCAACTGACACCGGGGCTGCTGACTGTGCGGGGAGCGTATTCGATCGGGAGTTGTTCTCGGTATCAGCATTCTCGTCATCTTCGTTGAAGAACAACCCGGCACGGATGGTGGAGCGTATACGGCGCATCGATGACTGGCGCACACTCGGATCGTCAGACGCACGCAGAAATGCGTCCTTGACTACAGCCGTAACCGTCGAAGATAGAGGGGATGGGGAAATGAAGGTCCTGGATCGATTTCCAGTACCACTGGGTTTTGAGGGACTAGCCTGAGGGCGGGGAAGAAGCGATCCGTCAATGGCTAGAGGATCTCTCATTGGTGTTGTTGGGTGGGAGGCAAACGCCGCTGAACCAGCAACCCCTGGTGGTGCGTGAACGGAATCCGTAGAGTACGCCCTAACTCCTCTTCCCGGCGGAGTTGATGGGCCGCCATAATCGTTCCAAGGGAAACCAGAAGCCATAGTCTCCTGACCCGGGGACATTTGAGAACTCAAAGCCTTGGCTGATGGGAGGTTGTTGTCCTGGTGCGGTGTAACCGCCGCTACCGTGGCCCTCTGTGCATCAGGGTAGTTGAGTCCTGACAGGTGGCTAGACCGTCGTGATTGTGACTTTGGGGTAGAAAAGCCCTGGCCATCCTGGTAAGAAGATGTAGCATTCCCATCCTGGTTCGCAAGGCCGATAGTGTCCTCGAAATCATCGTCCTCAGACAAGACTTCGTCGTCATCATGACTTTGCTCACGACCGCTAGTAATGAGAAAGACGCCGAAGAAGGTAAGGAGACAACCTCCTACAAACTTGGCTGCTTGTTCTGCATTCGTTCGTTCGAAATCGCGATAAAGGACGGCGCTTCCAATAATCACACACAGCGTAAACATGACGAACTGAATTGGAATAACCTGAGTCGAATCGAATCGTTGCAGGGCTTTGTTGACGTAGCGAATTTGCATGACAGCCGTCCCAAGGAGAATAACAAGGAGAACGTAAGTAACAGGAGTTGTAAAAGCACGCCAAAGAGTGGACGACAGCATCGATGAAACACCTTTGGTCGCAAGGGCAGTGTAGCCGCCTGGATTCAGTCAGTCTCTGCAAGTTGAGTTTCCATACTATTGTACATACCAAACAAACCAACAAGTCCCAGGTCGATAAGAATCGTGCGTCTTCCGTACCTAGGACTTGCCCACATGAGCACCAGGATGAGAAATATGGTCACGGCCAAATATATTTCAAATGCCAGAGTGGTGATCGCATCCCACACGTCATGAGGGTTCAATTTGGTCTCCTCTTGCTTTGCGCTCAGAACAACAGTAACGACACCACCCACAGCGATAACCACACCCCAGAAATCGCGATGCCTGAACTTCTCGTGGAACATGGCAGGCGCAATGATGCAGTTCGATATCAAGGCGACGACGCCAAGAGGAGAGACGATCGAAGCGGGGGCGAAGCCATATGCCAGAAAGTTGCCCATCTCGCCAAGAGTGATAAGAACTTGACCCAGCCACCAGTAGGGAGATTTGAGATACGACGAAGATGTGTCATCCTCTTGTTTGCTATCGGTGCTCTCTGATTCCTCAGAATGAAAAGACCCAGTGAGCGGATCGGTTTCGCGGCTTTCGTTCATGCGATTTCCCTCATCAATACTTGTTCCGTGACCATTTTGATATCCAGCTCCGTTGCTACCACCTCCAATGGTGCCGTACGAGCCACCATGATCTCCAACGTGAGCGTGCTTTAATGCTTCTTTCGCTCTTCTCCGGTTCCTGCTCCGTTGCTTATGAAGTCGAATATGGGCATATCTCTGAACGTTAAGCGCAAGCGCGATGAGTATGTTGCCTACAATAGCCGTAATGATACCGATAAGTGAGGACCACTCCTGTATTTTATCGCCGGGTTTGCCGGAATCGCCGTGATGAGAAGAGTTATCGGAGGCGCCTTGCGCCCAGGAATTGACCACCATTGATGGCCATGTCGGTTCGACATTGGCCTGCCGCATCGTTGGGCGCGGGATAGGTGTACGACAGGATTTGAAGAAATTCGCGACGAATGATAACAAAAAATTGAGGCGTATAATCAAACAACGACGGAAATTTCGGAGGATCGGTCACCGGGAACGGACAATAAGATGACCGAGCTTGGACAGATAAAGCGTGATTGACGTCGTGGTGGAGGAATCGATAGTGTCGGTTCGGTAGTAATTAAGAGTATCATGGGGGCAGCAGATGGTCACTATCGAGCTGCGTCGTGCAGTACATGGCCAACCGTCGCAGACGGAGGAGATGATGATATGTTGATGTTGATGATGATTTTTAGGAAGAGTTCACCAAGAAACAAAAGAATAATGTCTCAAAGAGACAAGACAGAATCTTGTCCCGAGAGAGTCGAATTAAGTTGGTAGGTGATGTATGCGGTTGGCACGGCCTTGGCGAGCCCCAGGATCCAATGTCATCTCGCATTTTTAGGCGAGGCAGAAAGCAGAAAGTGAGGTGTCAAGCGGAGCCCGTTCTCTGCTTCAGGGTCTCGCCGCTGAAATAGACCAATAAAAGCAAAGATCAGCTGGAAGCCACTGGTTCGATGCCCGTTGTTGCCCGCTACCCCCACTAGCGTTGGACTCTGCCGTCATAACTCATGAGCTTTCCATTGTCACATGGTTTTCTCATTTCAATTCTGGAATCATGACGAATATCGCATCAATTCTGGCACTTTCTTCATAGTCACTCACTATAACTCACTCACCACACATGTAATAAAAACCCAACCCACGGCTTGTGAAGACGTGACACAGAAGTTAGTTACCTTCCGACTGCTCTAACACCTCACGGAAACTGGGTTGCGAACAGAGGCTACATAACGATTGGGCTCTAACTTGATTGAGTCTCAACTGCATCACAACTCACAACACGCAAGACACATATCCACTATGTTGGGACCTTTGGATCTCGGCTTCGCCTGGCCATCTGAACATAGCATGGCTGCCATCGCCTTTTCCTCTTATTCTCCGCTGGCCCTTCGCGATATGCCCCAGCCCAGGCCAAACGATGCACCCTCCGATATAGACTCTACCATCTTCACATTCGAAGACGCCTTTGAGGACCTCCTCGCTGAATCACAGGGCCACCAATTACCGGATATTAGAACCCGCTATGAGCAACGAAAACTCCTTAGGTCTATGTTCCCGAACGGTGAACCTGGGTACTTTTGGTTGCGCAGGTTGACATCGCAGGGCCTCTTGAAAGAATCTGGACCCACCAAGTTTATCAAGTCCTTCGCGAATAACAACTGGGATCAATTACACGAAGAACTAGATCGTAGGGCTCAGGCAGTATGGCGCGCTGCTTTTGGCGAGGATGATGACGAGAACGACACCTTCGGAGAGAATAAGCGAGATCGTGCTCTGAGCAGTGAACAACGCAACGAGGAGAGAGGTCGCCTGAATAGTGAAAACCCACCTCAGTACGATGATATTGAGGAGCTTCGCCAGGAGCTTCACGGTCACCGTAACCTATGCCGAGCACCAAACGACTTTGATGAATTGTTCTCGACCATTCAGTCGTCCTTCGCCAGCGATCAATCGCCTTGGGATTCGTTTATGAAGCTAATTACTGAAGATCACGCAACGCCTTCGAACGGAGAAGAAAAGCAGCTGCAGAAGCCTGGAAGCGACGACAAGCAGGTGGTAACAAAGGATGAATACGTAGATCGCTTCGGCTACCTGCACACAAAGACACTGGTCAAGACACTAGATGAGAACGGCAAGGAGATTGGAAGCCACAGCCATTATACTGTTCGACCTGCTCCAAAGGAGAAAAAACCTGCCCAAATTGAAGATAAGGATAAGCAAGACCAGGAGTATGGGACCGAGGCCGATAGTACTAAAACGAAGAAGGGTTGGTTCTGGAAATAAGGAGTTTTGGTCTCATTAGGATACAGAAGTTGAATCCGGACTTGCCCTCAGGTCAATGATGTATATGATTTGCAGAATGTAATATTAGAAGGACAAAGGAAGCTTTGAAACATAATGTAATTCCCGTCAACCGAAAGATATGCTGATATATAATTGCAATACATCCCTAACCCTGGAATGTCCATTGTAAACACTTTTTAAGTAGACAGTATCAAGATGCTAGCATTCATTTCTTTCCCCGGCTCATAGCCTTCTTCTTGCGCATAATTCTTGTCCGCCCGATCAACCTGTGCTTCATTTCAGCATCTGTCTCGGGCTTTCGGCCACCCTCCTCAGCCCGCCTGGTGCCTTCTTCCTTGCCACCCTTATGAAACTTATCTTCCTTGCCACCCTTGCGCCCACGCTTCTTATCATCCTTGGTGTGTTGAGCATTGGTCTTCAGCTGAGCCTCAGCCTTTGCAGCCTTGTTGTGCTCTGGGTTGAGTTGTCTGGACCTCTCCTCGTTGGCACGTCTTCGCTGAACAACTTGGGCGTTCTCGATGGCGAACTCAACAACAAGCCTTTGCTTCTTGCCAACTTCGTTCTCGAGCTGGAGACCGTTGAGGTAACGTAGTCCCATCAGCGCCCAATGGTGCGAGGTGTACTCGATGAAACCATAACCACGACTCTTGCCACCCTCCTTTTCTGGCATCTTTTGTCCCTGTCCACTCTCGAAAACAATCTTGGCTTGACGGATGATACCCTTGCCCTTGGCCTTGCGCTCATGCTCCTTCTCCTTAGCATCTTTTCCATCCCGTGCATTCTCCTCCTTTGATAACGGTTGTCGGCGGCCTGCCTTGACATCCTTTGCAAACTCAACAACGGCCTTTCGCGCAAGTTCCTTGAGATCCTTTGAGCTCATGTTTCGAGGAATGTTACGCAGAGCCAATCGTGTCAAACTCAAGTGCAGACTGGGGTTACCCTGCACAAGCTTCTTTCGTTGAGCGGCACTGGCTTGTCGCATCTGCATTTCTGTAGGTGTGAGGAGGTTGAACAGAGGTGAGCTTCGGTCGATAACACCCTCATTGAGCAGGAAGAGCTTGCGCTTGTCCTTTTCATTGCGCTTGGCGAGGGAGCTGTCAGCAAGGGTAGAAGCGTTGACGTGG
>PVPY01001141.1:0-28968 GCA_002982035.1 Fusarium algeriense | reverse complement strand
TTATCTTATGTCAGCAAATTCCCTTTTCTGCACGGGTACCGGTGCGGGTATGAGCTCCCCTAGTGATACAAGTGCTGACTAAATTCTAACCTCCCCTGAAACTAATTTCGGTAAAAGACACTTAAGAGCGCGGCATTTGTCAGTGTCATAGTAAGACGGGTCGAAATTGCACCATGTGTCTGTCCTGGTGCGGCACAGCAGGCCTATCAAAACTATAGTATTGCACATCAGAATGCAGAAAATGAAGATGGTCGTTTTGGATTAACGCCACCAATTTAAAGCTCCCCACCATGTGATTAAGTGCGGTGGAGGATCGTCGCCAGATTCAGCCCGACGTCAGATCCTTTATTAGATCAAGACTGCATGCCCCGTTACAAGCCCTCCCTCCTCCAGGCCATTATAACTTCGTGAGGATGAAGGGACCGAGAGCGCTGCAGAGAGTGTTAATCAACCTCTTCCTCGCGCAACTGTCTGTCGCCTTGATTAGCGACGAGGGCCGTGAATACTGCACAGGAAAAGGGTCTATTTGTGAGGCTTTTAACAAGGTCGACCGGCAATGCAGAGATGAGACTGGTCCCAAATATTACAAGTGCACCTGCGAGTCAGGATGGGTTCCTTTGCAGAAAGCGTAAGAGCAGCCGGAACCCGAAGTTGAAGCTAAGCATATCATTAATATCATTTTCACAGTTGCTACGGCTGCAGGAGCGCCATGGGCGAATTCATGTTCGATACAGACGAGACCAATCGAGCGAACTGCAAAGACGATGGATATACTGTTGCGCCAATCCCTTCCAGTGTCATTTCTCAACAGAAGGAGCATAACAAAACCGCCAAGGTTCCGATAATGTCAGCGACAGTTCTAGCGGCGGATTCGGAGATGATATCGGTGACAGATTCAATCAACACAGGTTATGCGACTCTCAGTCATGAGCCATATACCACGACATTATATGGGAATAGTGCATCAGTTACATTGCCAGAGATTCCGGCTCGAACTGGAGAGGATGAGGATAAAGCAAATGGAGCAGGGTGCCAAGCAGGAAACAGTAATTTAATATGGGCACTGATGTTGGCTATATTACTTATTTAATACAGTATTTTTAATAATTTAATATATAGAAATAAAAGTATAAAAAAGGAAAAAAAGAAAAAAGAAAAAACAGAGGTTACTAAATAATATATATTTTTAAATTATTTTTATCTTAAATAAGTTTACTAATTATATATATCTTAATTAATTTAATTTATTTAAATTAACATAAGTAGACTTTATTTACTGCATTCTGTCAGGGCGGTAGACCCGTTTTGGCTTTCACATATGCAGACGCCATTACCAGCGATGGTATGCCACTTGTCGACGCTGTTTTTACTGGCCATCCCAGTGCTCTGTCGCTGCCTCTAGATACGGAAAAGGCCAACAACCCTGTTTTGATTTCCAACGGAGACAGGGATCAGGTTACGCCCATGTCTCAAACCAACGTGATGAAAAACATATAGAAGAGCTTGGAAGATACTCCAACAGAGGTAGTTGTATATCCAGGAGCTGATCATGACTTCTGCGTACGTGTAGACCCTAATACCAGAAATCAGGTGGAACGAAGCAAGGAAGCAGATAATCGAGCTTTACGAAGGTTTAGCAAATATATTACTTACATGAAGAGGGACTTCAATTGTTGCTAGTTTAGAGAAATTTAACAGTGCTTCGGTAGTTTCAAGTGGGCTAAAAGGCGAGCAGCATCGGCTTTCAGATTATACCTTTCATTATGCGATCGAGAAAAAGGAGTTCCACGTAATAACCGTCGCTCTCGAAGCGATTCTCTACTTCCGCAACTGCTCACTCCTGAAGCATATCTGGCCGGAGTGAGATTCTATACCTCGTCACCTCTGGATCCTCATATTCCTCCATCCATCTAGGATCAAGAGTAATGCTCCATTGTCTCACATGGAATAGATGCTGGTTGTGAGGGTCCTCAAGCGACTTGTAGAACTGACTGTCCTCCTTTTTCTTGGCTGGAGTTGCCGTCCTCACCCACTGCTCCATATTATGTTCTTTGGCTACGTCGTCATCAGCCCATATGCCAAGAGAGTCTTTGCTGTATCCGGCCATCTGGATCATTCTCTTATTTTCAATAGAGAAGGCATTCGTGAAAGTGAGCCACTTGTCGCGACGTGCGTTGGCCCACTTGTCAAGAAGGCTCTCTGGAGCTCTACCGTTGATTACGGCACCAAGAGCGCGGCCCAGGGGCCCGGCATCCAAAAGACCTGTTGTCAACCCCAGTCCACCTATAGGGTTGTTGCTCTGCACAATTTTAGTCAGTACTCTAAATGATGTCGCGTGAATATGGGTATAAGGGCCTGTGTAAGTAGGTACGCACATGGGCTGCATCTCCCGCCAGCAAAACTCTCCCTTTCTTGAACGTTGAGGCACATCTCTGATGAGGTTTATACTTATTTAGCTCTACCAGCTCATATTCGACTGGCCAGACTGGGAAAATGTGCTTGTAATGCTCATCAATCTCGGCACGAATCTCGTCGTTTGTCATTCCCGCCTTAACACCAAAGGCACAACGCCAGAGGCCAGTATCGTCCAAAATGCATACGACAGACCAGTGCACCGGGTCCATGATAAAGTTGGCGGTGGAAAAGCCATGCTTCATGAAATCGAAGCGTACGTTGGTTGCCACGAAGTCTTCCTTGGGCCAAGAGAAGCCGTCAAATGTGATGTCAGAGAGCCTGCGGACGGCTGATCCAGCGCCGTCGGCTCCAACCAGCCAGTTGCACATGTATCTGGTCTCAAGGTTTGTATTCGTGTCAACGGCCACGACTTGGACTGTATTGTCTCCCGTATCGGAACTGATCTCAATGACCTTTTGGCAGAACTTGATCTCCGCATCGTACTTATTGAGGAGATGGTCGACTAAGATTTTGGCTAGCTTCGGCTGCGGGCAATTGAGTCCGGCGGGGAAAATGTCGGCACCTTCAATTTTCTCGACAGAAGCAACTCTTTCCTTATTATGCCAGAAACTCATGACATCATTAATAACAGACTCCTTCCGAACATCATCAAGTGTGCCAGACTCGAGAAGCTCCGCCTGTGCACAAGGCTGGTAGACAGCCGCCCGTGGAGACTGGTCGACTTGATGATTTCTCTCCAGAACCAGCACTGGTACATTGAGCTTTGCCAAGTTTACCGCCGTGATTAGACCAACGGGACCTGCCCCAACGATGATGACGGGATGAGTTTCTGAAGTCGAGGAAGGCATGGTTTCATCAATGAATTGTAACGGGGAATTTCTTCATGTAACATAGATGTGATCTCATGAATCGGCAGAAGATGGCGTGACAGCTGGTATTATGATATGAGCTGTAATACTTGTAGGAGAGCAACCAACTCAAGAGTCTTCTCCATCTAGATCCCACATGGGCGAACCCGTATTTATTATGGTGGATTAAGAGTATCCGGATATGGTCTGGAAGTGACCCCACAAAGCAATCCCAGCACCAAACACAAAAGCGAGGGGTAGGTAGCATCAGAAAGCCCGAGACCCCACCATGACCAAGTAGAACCGGTTAAACACATTGAGATAAGCGGCGGTAGGCAGTACAGGGTAACACGGGAACATAATAGCTGATGGCACTGAAGTTATTTACAGCTTGTTTCGCATAGTAGACAAGCATGATCTTGAGCAGTTCTAGATGCAAGGTCTGCTATCTCAAAGGTTGAATGACTGTACATTGAATATTTCAGACTTTATTTGCAGACTGCGATTCAAAAAGGAATGCGGTTAAATGATGCGCCACTTTGACGACAAATCCGGGTGAGGAGAAACATCTTTCACTTCCGTATGACCAGAGTTCAGGGTGTAGGACATTGATGACCCTTGGTTAAGTAAAGCAAGATTCAAAGAATCGTCTTCCCTTTTTATTTTAATCAGGCCCTGCGACAGCATTCTATGTTAATATTTACTGTCCTGTCATCTCAAGTATATTTTTATCGCTTGCAATCTCTCCAACAATTGTCCCGACAGGATCGCTGCATCCACAAACCAAGTATGTCATAGTTCACTTTGTTGGTTTTCCACATCAACTTTGCAAACTTCAATAGGCTCTTAATGGTAATTGAAAGGATACAAACCAAACTATCACGAAAATACTTCTCTGACATCCATTTGATGCTCATCGGCAAACATGGTGAGACTGCCTCTAGTATACTATACCACTTTCGGACCTTTCATAGTTCGCATGCGCATTTGCAATTACAGAGCAGATGCAAAAGCTGAGATGCACCAGAGCAAGCTTTATCCATATATCTCAACGTGTTGGTATTAAGGTATCTGGTCGCCTAAACCTAATATCTGTCTGGTCCTAATCCTGAGGAATGTCGGAAATGCTTTCAGGATACCCGGGGCCCTTGGGGTCCACATGAGAGAAACGACGACTATATGTCGGCCGCCTTAACCACATCCCCATATCTGAGCGGTCATGCGTCGATGCAAGCTCTTCCTTAGTTAACCTTGGCCTGGCTAAGGTTCTGGATGATTGCGCCACCATCGAAGAGACCATTAGCCGCCTTGGCGCGGCAGAGGGACTTTCCGCGCTCGATGACATTCGCATCACATTCCAGGTTGGCCTGCTCAATGCAGCTGAGTCTACTACCGCCTGTGACGTTGTTATTAAATATATCCCATCAGCTTTCAGGGTCGCTACTTACAGTTGTTTCCACCGGGAACGCAGCGACCAGCTTGACCGTTGGCGGCTGTGCAAGCGTCCTGCTTCAAGCTTGTGTTGGCGACACAGCATGTACCGCTGGGGACAGGGCGGTTGTCGTTCTGGCGACTGATGAGAACATTGCTTCGAGGGGCATTGCGGATGCCCTCAACGTCCATGGTGCCGGCGGAGGCAAAGGCGGCGAGGCCGAGAATGGCGGCGATAGAGAACTGCATCTTGGATTGGAGAAGGTTTTTGGGGGTTGTTGTTTCTGAGTAATTGACTGTGGTAAGGAAGATAAAGGTTGAGAAATAGACAGACCAGCCGACCAGCGGAAGAGAATTGAAGAAGTAGTTGAGATAAAAGTTGTTGAGTAGAGCACTGGAGAGGCAAGAATAAATTGAGAGCTGCGCTTGGGTTTTATACTTTTCTTAGAGGGTGACTATTGAGTGAAACTCCTGTGATGCCTCTTAAGCGCTTCCATTCAAAACGCCTGCTATTCCCTTGCCAAGGCCTCATTCGAAGGCGCTTACTATCACAGAACAGGTACGAGATTAGATGAGACGAATAATGCCTGGTGTTCAGGTTGCAAGCAATGAAACGGTTACATCTTTGGCCGGCCGCACTAGCCGTTTTGGGTTCAATCCCAGTGGTTTGCTTCGTTAAACGTCGGAGAAGCAATAGACTTGGCCATATAGCTATGCTCACTAATCCTTTTCGAGAATGGATACAGGGGTTAGCAAGCAATAAAGTGGGTAAGGAGCCAGATCTCTAGACAGATCTGAAGTATCTTCTTGTAAGAGCATTTAGCCTCAGCCTCAGAGCATGTTATGTCGAAACTATTGAAACGCCTTGAGATTGTTTTATGTTCTGACAGCGCTTCTGGATTAAGCCTATAGCTTCCAAAAGCGATGTTCCGAGGCTGGAGGAGCTCTGGGGCACAAACAAACCAAGCTAGACCTATTACTGCCTTAATTCCGTCTATAAGTATATCACAGCCAGATAAGAGGTTGCCGAGGCATATATCCTTGAAGTTTGTATACGAGAAATAATAGCTGGGGTGGAGGGGAAATGCTTACTGAGTTTGAAGATTGACTGGTAAGTGTTTTGTCCAGGCTCAAACCTACTGGAATAGGGTAACTTCCTCGAATTTGTAAAACGCATACATCTTGTAGTAGATGACAAGAAGTAGGCTTAGCGGGAATTCTCTAAAATGAGGATTTGAAGGTGCCATGCTGTATGAGATTCTTATAAATTTGGATGGGCAGCGAGAGTATCCATAACACACCTTAAGATTATTTTATTTTTAGAGGTGCTTCTGGATTGAGCCTATGGGTTCTAAAAGCGGGGGCCAAGGCTTGAGAAGCTCCTAGTTACAACCAAATTGTTCAGGAGTATATTAAACTACAGGGTAATAAGACTTAGGCAAATATCCCCTTGTAAGGAGTAATAATATTCAGTTTAATAGTAATAGTAATAACGTATACTATCCCCCTTTTACGGGTTATTAGTTAAGAGAGTTGTAAACTTACTCAGGTTTGCAACCTTGTCTGCTAGAGATAATATGCTAGTGCTCCCAAGAATGTCAAAGATCCCAACCTCGCTCTGCATCTCCTTTACTAGCTAGTTGCACATTTCTACTGCTGATAATAAGTCAACACTGTAGCTATGAAGTGGCTTTCCTGCTTCGATGTTGCCAACATCTTTATCCATTACTTTTGCGAGTCTCTCTTTGATGGTATTGGCAATGACATGAGAGGCCTGCGCCAGGCTCGTCGAAGATTCCAGTGCTGCCCGTAGAGCCAAGGACGTGTCTGTATGGCCAAACGAGCCTGGTGCCAGTTCAGAAACAACGAGTTACTTAAATCTTGGATCCGAGAAATACAATGGAAGGAGGAGTGAGTGTTCAGCAAGGTGGTCACCTGTCGCGTGACCCGTGACAATTTGGGCGGGTATCTCAGGCGAATTACCAATTGCCAAGGTTAGATAATTGACCACGTATGAAAATAGAAGTCAAGAGAAGAAGCTCCTCATATATTCCAACAGTCTCCCATTTCCTTGAAATGCTAGTGCCCTGACGCTCTGCCACAAAGCCAACTTCGAGCACAAGATCCGGGTCGATACTTCTGGAAGCGAGACCTTGCTGGCGTCGGCAGTGTGCCAGGCTATCCATGGATGAATTTTAGAATGCATAGTTCGCTTGTCTAAGGTTACCGGTAACACCAGAGATAGAGCTCAGCATAATGAGACATAGAGTTCACGTGGTAGAAACAGGCGAAGGTTTCAAGAACCTTGCGCTTTTGTTCTTAATAATGTTTTGAACCATCGTGTGCTATATTCTAAAACATACCATTTTGTGTTAGTGTGAAAGAAAACTGGGAACAAGAGGCATCGCAATCACTTAACCATCACTGGGGGACCATGGCTGCTTGTATACAGCCTGCAATTCGAGGCAGGGCACTGCCATAATACTGTTCCAAAACGCTTGGGTTTGGCTCTGAAAGAACCGTTACTCAATTGACGCCTGGCGATTTGACGTCGCCGTATTCACCAGCGACTTCAATCAATTTATCTAACACTGCAATGTATTCACTTTACTATTTCTCTCTTTCTATCGTCTCCTTTACCAAGTACCTTGAGTAACAAAACGTGTTGCTCTTTAATTTAAAAGGGCATTGACGTCAACCCTGAAATGATTTTGCTGCTGAGGCGCACGGTTTGTGATGATCCTTCAAGGTACGAGTTTAATACGTACCAGGTCATAAGGTCTTGTTTCTGAGCAGATATTGGAAGTACAAACAGATAGATTGGTTAGCAACAGCTGGATATCGCTGTCTCGAAGTGTTCTCTTTCGTACAAGAACAGCTCCAGGTTCTCCGCAATTGAGCACCAAGCAGGCCACTAACGCAGGTATGAATAAGAGCATAAATCACCATTGTTATTAAAAGAAGTTAAAGCTAGCATACAGAGTAATCTAAAATGTTAATAAAAGATCACATCAGGAAATACTAGGCTGTTGCACTTCCGCAAATCTTCCAACCGTAACTAGAGTGAAATCTGAGACACAACCACCGCCTGCAAAAAGAGTGAGCTTCAGCTCACCTGATTGTGGAACTAGTGGTATCAAGTTCCCCTCACTTGCCAACTTCCTCTACCTCCGCATCATGCTCACTCTTGATACTGTGGCCCTGTCGATTCTCCCAAGAGGTAGATGGGACCCAGTGAACCGACTGGTGAGCGACGCTAACTTCTTCGTAAAGCTGATCAACTTGCTCCAAACTAAGCCCTTTTGTTTCGTAGATAAAGAACCAAACAAATACAATACCCAAAAAGCAGCAGCCAAACCAGACAAAGAAGATCTTGGACTGCAAGTTTGCGTTTCCTTTGCCATAGTTAACCAGGTATGGGGTAGAATACGCTAGAGCCCAGTTAAGTAGCCAGTTCGTCGCTGTTGTCATGCTGAGGGATTTAGCTCGTGTCTTGAGTGGGAAGATCTCTCCTGTAACGACCCAAACGAGGGGACCCCAAGTAGATGCAAAGATAGAGATATAAACGCAAACAAAGGCAACAGCTACTCGTTGCCCACCGAGACTTTTGATAAAAATCTCCCCACTATCATCATCCTGTCCGGTAGACAGAGTGCCACAGACAGCAACAGTCAGTTGGGAGATCGACATCCCAATGGCGCCCCAGAGCAACATCGGTCGGCGCCCCCATTTATCGATAGCATACATTCCAGGCACTGTTGAAGCGACATTGATAGCCGAAGTAATCATTGAGATAACAAAGCCGCTAGATACGCCAGAGTTTTGGAAGTATTTGGTGCCATAATAAAACTACAAGACTGTCAGTTGGCTTGGAGCCTGAAAGAGGTAACCTTGATTGAACTTACGATGAAGTTGATTCCTAAGGAACAGTCAGCCATTGTTCAAGAGACATCAGAAGTTACCCGAGGCTGTGAAGGAGTTGAAGTATCATGTAGTGGACTTACCCGTAAGCTGCTGCAGCGCCTGAACGCCCATACCGGTGAGTTGCCTCTTGAGCATGGGGGGCTTGAAGCATTGGAGATATGACGACTGCCCAAGATTCATCTCAAACTCGTGGTTTGCTATAACCTCACTGAGTTCATTTGCGATCTCAGGGGAATCAGCTGGCAATCTTCGAAGTCGTCCCAGAGCCTTTGACGCCTTGTCCATCTGATTCTTCTTTACAAGAAACCGTGGAGTCTCTGGAAGAAATAACAATCCACTAAAGAGGATAAGAGACCAAGCAAGTTGCAACGCGATGGGAATTCGATAGGAGCCTGAATCTTCCCGCTTTGAAGTTGCATTATTCACTACTGCAGCGAGAAGTAAGCCAATAGTAATAGCCCACTGGTAAGAGCCGACGATGGCCCCACGGATCCATTTGGGTGCTGTTTCGGACTGATACAGAGGAACTGAGAGAGTTAGCCGCGGTACCGTACAATCAGATAAAATGCATACTAGTAGCAGAGATAAGGCCAACACCGAAGCCAGCAAAGAAGCGACCTGCCAAAAACAACGGAATGTCGGTCGCGACAGTGTGCAGAACAACCCCAAGGTTGAAGACCCAAGTCGAGATGATCAAACCAGGGCGGCGCCCAAGCCAGTCAGACAAGAGAGGCGAGGCAAGGGCACCAAAAAAGGTGCCCGCAGAGAGAATAGACACGATGGCTGATTCTTGAGACGAAGTGATATTGGGGTTTCCTTTAACATCAACATAACCAGTGCTGAATTCGCGCTGCCAGTATGGCATAGCCAAAATACCGCCGATGGTGCCAGTGTCGTAGCTGTAGAGCAGTCAGTTAGCTTACGTCTATGGAGAGAGAAAAGAGCTGGAGTACCCAAAGAGAACACCGCCAAAGGCTACGAAGAAGCCGACGGCGATGGCAGGCCAAGCTTTACCAACGTCATCTTGAGGCCTTCCAAGAGACAGTTTGCTCATAAGTCTCATATTGAGAATTTTGAAAGGTGCTGAGGACTGCTGAGATCAAAGATACAAAAGATAGATTGGTCAGGAAAGAGCTTTTGGCTGATGCTAGTTGAGGGCTGCAGTTGTAAAGATCGATCATCCTAGCTGTGGAATTTACGCCCTCTTATAGATTTCTCAAAGCCCATGGTTTGTCTTATCTTGGGCCGTATTCCGAAGATTGCACTTGAGGAGGAGGAGGTGGAGCCAATATTGGCAACTTGGCCAGTCTCTCTGATAGCAGTGTGACTTTAGGAAAGGGTGACACAGTCGGAGCCTTTCTTCACATGCCTATCTACCCAGCTATCCATTGGGACCCACTGTGATTGTCTTGGGTGAAGAGCTGATCTGAGGTGGTGAAGTATCGGTAAGGATGATGACCCATCTCGGACATATTGAAGCAATACAACGCCCAAAAAAAAAAAGGAATCCATAATCTCTCGCATCACGGAGTAGTTCATCTGTTGGTTCAAAAGGTCCTTCAAGCAAGCAAGCAAGGACTGCATACTACTTAGACCAAGATAAGAAGCTTCTGCAGCAAAGCCGGGCGATCTTGACCCCGGATTGTTTCTAGAATTCTTCGGTGAGGCCGAAGCTAACTTGAACCAATGTGTATTTATCATCTGCATCTCCGCTTACAATAATGCAGCAGTGCTCGAACTTGGAACTAGGGATAGCATCATGGTGGGTTTAAACAAGAACTGATAATTATACCTTGCCCATAGAGGAAGGTAGGAATGGATTTGCAATGCAATGCAGCTTTAAAGCTCCCCCGCACAATCAATTAGATACTAGTAGATTAGTCTGTGTCTATGCGTGCGATGCACGCGGCGTTTCAAAACAAGATTGATTGGCATCCTCTCAATCAATGTTCGATCATCCATGGATGCCATCCATCAGCGGACTAAATCTTACGATGGGATTGGGCGCCTCTGATGTTTGGATGCGCGATTAAGTTGTCGGCCCGCCTTCTATTTACCTTCCAGAAATCGGCTAGCAGACACATCGCTTAGAGTCTTGCATGGAGAGACAATCACTAATGTAAGCGAGGATGCACTACCCAATCACATAATCAACGGGGAGACTCTAAATGACGTGTCTCTAAGCTTGAGCAAGCTATTGATCTGTACTTCATCTCGTTTGCTACAATGGTCAAAACTCTGTCAGCAACCATCCTGTATAACAATTCCGTTCCTCCGTGCATCACACCCACTTCGAGCCGTCCAATAATACCTTGGCCGTTGATCCTCCATCACCTCTGTAGCGCCCGCATATGATCCATAGTGCATGCGTAGACCATCTTGAGCTGCGTCTCGCTAAGAGCCCTAGTCTAGTTGCAGTTCCCCGCACGACTTCTCCGCAACTCCAGGACAAGGCTTGACTTGTGTTGCTAGGGCACTCCGGACTCATACGTAGTAGGCACAGTCAGTCCAGGGCATGACTCCCTGACTCCAAAGCGATAGCACTCAAAGACTGTGACTTTAAGTTTTCATTCAGATATATAAACTTCCGTAGAACTGCCCTTGATGGAGGAATAATCAGGACAAATCAACCCATTGCCCAGCTCTGAATATCTCTATCCTTAATACCCAATCGTCCATCAAGTCATCATGATCTATTCGACTGTTCTCTCGCTTGCTGTCACCTTAGTGACTGGAACTTCCCTCCCTCAGTTTAGAAACTGCCATATCAAAAGTTTTCCAGGCCCAGAAAACCCAAGTTTCGAAACTGGTCATCTCAAAGGCTGGAAGGTCGCCAGTGGCACTGCGTTTGGCCAGGACTCCATCTCCAGCGATAGATCCTACTGGGATGGACCCTTTCATCAAGATGGCAAAAACTTCCTTCTTGGTACCAAGCAGGCTGGTGAAGAAGCTGTTGGTGAACTCAAGTCAAGCACCTTCAGAGCCAGTTCTGTCCTGAGTTTTTTGGTTGGAGGAGGCTACGACCCTGATCACCTCTACATTGCTCTTGTGCGAGACTCGGACGGAAAGACCCTTCTGAAGCAGACAGCCACCAATGATGAGGCTCTGATTCGTATTACCTGGGACACAAGCAAATGGCAGGGTCAAAAGGTGCATATCCTTGTGCACGACAGCAGCACTTCAACTTCCTGGGGCCACATCAACATGGATGATGTACGCGTTGGCTGCCATGCTCTTGGAGATGGCAAAGACCTCTCGTTCAACATGCTCGGTCAGGCAAATCAAGTCCCTCAGAGCTACTCGGCTTGCTCCTCCTACGCTGCAGACCCCATCAGGCCACAGTACCACTACACACCTTATCAGGGGTGGATCAACGATCCCTCAGGTCTGGCTGAGTTTCATGGAGCTCACCACCTCTTCAGTCAATATAACCCAGACGCTCCGCTATGGGGTCCGATGCATTGGGCACATGCCAAGAGCAATGATGCGGTTCATTGGCGCGAACAGCCGGTGGCTTTGTATCCTGCCAAAGCGAGGAACTCGAGTGATGATTCTGGCCGTTTTACTGGGAGCGGCGTCGTCGACAAGAAGAAGAATGAGTTGCGTCTTTTCTTGACTGACTACATCAATCTCGCTTATCATCCCGATGCAGTCCAGGAGAGTGTGATTACAGCATCAAGTAAACATGGAATCAAGTTTGATCTTGCCAAGACACCTGTCATCTCTGGGCCTCCCAAAGGAGAAGATGCATTCTTCCGAGACCCCAAGGTCTTCCATGATCCGACCGACAACAAGTGGAAGATGGTCGTTGGCGCCACCAACGGCCAAAGTGGACAAGTCCAGCTGTACGAATCTGACAACCTTGATTCCTGGTCTCATGTCGGCGTTCTTTATGCCGGCGATGGCAGCACTGGAAAGTTATGGGAGTGTCCCAATTTCTTCCCCTTGGGAGACAAATGGGTTCTCTTTTACGGGGGCAATTCACTTGGTTGGTACGAGATTGGCACGTATAACGGCACAGCTTTCACGAGCGAGAAGCGCGGCCTCCTTGATGCAGGCCCTTCCAGTTATGCCATGCAGTGGTACCAGGATGAGGCAGGTCGTGATTTAGCCATTACCTGGATGGCAAACTGGCCTAGTCCCAAGTGGCCAAGCCGCGTCAACGGATGGGCAGGGCAGCAGTCAATCACTCGCGAGCTGTTCATTCGCAAGGATGGTGGTTTGGGTCATCGTCCAATTTCGGAGCTAAAGACGCTTGCTTCTGGCCCTGCCAAGAAAGTTGGAGCTGCAAAGGTTACTAGCAAGGGTCTCCATGTTGGTAGCTCCAAAAGCGCTAGACTTAGCCTTGTTGTTAATCTCGCGTCGTCGGATGCTACATCCTTTGCCGTCTCACTCTTTGAGTCTGCCGCTGAATCTGTCGTCTTGACATTCGACAAGGGGGATGCAAGTCTCACCCTTGACACCACCAATGCTGGTTATGGACAGCCAGGCAAGTGGAAGGCTTCTGTTGATACTACTACTGATGATGGAAAGTTCAGTCTGGATATTTTCCTTGATAAGTCTGTCCTTGAGATTTTTACTGGCGATGGAATTGTGTTTTCGGCCGCTGTCTTTCCAAGGTATCAGGAGTCGCAGGACATTAGCATAGTCGCCAGTGGTGGTATGTTGACCGTCGAGTCAATTGCACTCACACCATTGGGCTCCAGCTGGTGTTAGTAAGAAACAGGACCTGAAAGATCTTCGGTTCATGGGTGATAAGGTTTGGCGTGGTTTTTATCACACTTGGATCATGCAGACTACAGTCAGTGCCTTGACCGGAAACAATGCAGTTTTGAGTGAGCTCTTATGCAAGTGATATTGCTGACCATATGAAAAACGAGTGGCGCACCCCACTTGATTCAATTTGGGATGCAATGTGATAAGATGTGGCGAATGCTCATCATTTTCTCGTTTACGTTCCCCGCAACACGTGAGTGTCTAGCCAAGCCAGCAAACCTTGGACCCTAGAGAATGTGCATTAGTTCTCTACTAGATCTGCCCCTAACTTATTAGACCAAATGGGACCAACCCAACCATCCACAAGGCGAGACTAGTACTTTAGCAAAGGCGGGGTAAAAGAACAGAACAAACAGCTGCGCCAGTTGATCTCTATATATTAATCCTGTCTCCACCCATAGCCTGCCATTCTCTCCTTCTCATTGTTGCCCCGTCCGTCCGTGGAACCACTCTCTCTCTTGCTCATGTCATAGCCTTTTGTGTCACAATGACAGTCCCTGAGGCATGGCCCTCGAGCCCAGCGAAAATCACTCTGGAAGCTTGGTCGCAGGGTTGCATGATTGGCGCTTTGATCATTATGATTGGTATCACCTTGGCTAATATGCGGCGTGGAGTGATGCTACATAAGCTTATCTTGGCTGAGGTGAGTCACTATGCCTGTCGACGTCCAGTTGATACCGTACATAACCACTCATAAATCTTACAAGCTCCTCCTGGCCATGCCAAATGGATTCTTTACCTTTTTCGACCCTCCCATGTGGGGATGGTATCTTTCCTCGACTGCCATCCTTCTCATCATCTCGTGGAATCTGCACAACGTCGTCGCTTGGATGAAGAACAAGCCCTTCCTGTCAAAGCGAAATAACATCATATATATCGGCACTATTATACTGGTTCAGCCCTACTGGGTCCTTGAGATATATGCCAACTTCACCTACTTTAATACTCCTGGTAATCACCTTTTCGTCTCAACCCGACCGCTTGAGGCTGCCTGCCGGTATGCATCACTACTCAGAGACACTTTACAACTTGACTGATGAATCATAGCGATCCTTGGTGGATCTTTACAGCCATTAATCTTTTCTGGAACATCAAATTCCGTTACGAGTTTACTCCTCTAGAAGTTATCCGCATTTCCCCCCGTTTCGGTCTTTTGCTCTTGAGCATGTCCCTCAGTATCATCTTCATCACTGTCGATATTCTCTCTGTTACCCCGGTTCTCCGGATCGGGTATATCAATCCCTTCTGGAAGTTTGCGTTTATCTTCAAATGCTTCACCGACACCATCGTTCTAGACGACTTCAAAACTGCACTGGATAAGCTAAGTCGATATAAGATGCAACAGAATTTTCCGCTTCCTTTTAGCAGACCCAGCAGTCAGATACAGTGTCAAATACCAAGGCAAAGTGTACTAGATTTTGATAGCATCTGCCGTCATGAAAGCTTGAATGTGACGGTCGAGCACTTGGAAGGAGTGGACAATCCTATGATTCGTGTTCCAGCACGGGCAGTAAAGACCTCTGATGCAGGGCTTTTGGGCAGAACGTACTGAAGACCTAGTTTGGGCTGGGCTCTAAACTTCTGTTAATTATTATATCCAACCAAGAATAAATATTGTAATTTGATGTCAACT
Source organism: Fusarium algeriense (assembly GCA_002982035.1). Classification (NCBI taxonomy): domain Eukaryota; kingdom Fungi; phylum Ascomycota; class Sordariomycetes; order Hypocreales; family Nectriaceae; genus Fusarium; species Fusarium algeriense. Next base: position 13,941 of record PVPY01001141.1, on the reverse strand, counting down.
AACGGTGTTGATATACGGGGGATCTGTGTGTCAATCCATTCTCTGATGCTTTCTGCAGATTGTACCAGTCGTTACTCGTGTCAGATCATAGATGCGACTAGAAAGCTGTGAGCTTTGTCTCCAAGGATCTCGTTGATCATGTTCCAAGTCAGCTAATGACACTCAAACTGAGCCAAGCTGACCTGGCTTCCACTTTGGTAGAATCTTCACCATGAGATATTTTCACGGTTGCATAAAAGTCATACGTTTTCTTAGGACCGCTGCGAGAGAATCCGTCGTGGAACCATCCGAGTCTCTGACCAGAAATGCTGTGGAATTATCAATGTTATTGCATACGGTTGTGCTGAAAGACCCATCGGTTTTGATGCGACAGCGGACTTCATTGCCGTCGTCGCCATCCCTCTTGGAAATAGTGTCGCGCATGACATAGGCGCCCCCTGCAAGGTTGCTTGGGAGAGATGCAGTCGCGGGATCCGTCGTCATAGTCTTGTCGTTCACAGATTCGGGAGGTTCGGCACCTTCACAATATGCTATTGGTCTGCTGACCAAGGTTGGAGAACCATTGACAGTCTTGAGCTTGATTTCCCGAACAAGGCTGGTCTGACCCTCGAAGTCTCCATAATATGGCAGCGTCACAGCGTATTCCCAGTAGTTCATCCAAGCAATGACGTAACGATTACCGTATCTATCATTTGGGTTATACGCTCTAAGCAAATATTATAGGGCACACTAACGAGCGGAATGCGACAAATACGACCAGATTGCGACGAACAGACCACCAGTAAGATTAAAGTAAGCATCTGACGTGCCCTATCTATTAAATATGGTAGCTGGGGTGCACCGCCGCCGAGCCATCAGCGGGCCCACTGAATGCGATGGGTGCGAGCCCAAGTCTACCGTACAGCCCTACTAGGACCCAGCTCCGTCGACCCCATGTACGATTTTTTCCTGTATGTTCTGGCAGAATGGTTTGACCATTTCAGTGGTATCGCTAGCCATTGCATGTTCTTGAGTCTATATATAAAGGCATGTCCCCTAGTATATCCCTAGTCTCAGTCAGTCTACCAACCATTCCTCTTGTTTGCTCATAACGGTAAAGTTGGTCCTGATCTCATGATGCCTTCGATAAAAGTTTTCTCTGTGTTTTGCATCCGTCAGCTTCTTCCGGGGACCCTTTCTTCCCCAGAATGCAAATGCGTGAGTGTCCAATGGCCGTTGCCCAATATGTACTATTTCGCTTAGCAGTAACTCGGATAGACTCCCGAAGATGCCTGCTGGCCAAGTTATCACGACTGGGCGAAGCTCGATGATACCCTCAACGGTTAGCTGATTCACTCTTGTCCACCCGGTTCCGTCTGCTACCGCGTCGAGTCCTACGACCAAGACGCTTGCGAAGACGTCCTGGCCGAGTGGAATTTGTCGTCTTTCCACCTACAAGACTCTGTCAGTATCGATTTCCCCTTCTGGGCGGACGATCCTTGTCCGCCAATTTTCCCGAATGGCACTAGTATCGGGGGTGATCCGGAAGCCGGTAAGAAGGGGTGCTTGCTGTGGAAGTATCCCGTTTATGTGGTCAACGCGACTGGGTCGGACGATATTGCTACGGCTGTGAAGTGAGCGAAGAAGAGGAATTTGCGAGTCAATGTCAAGAATACTGGGAATTCACATCTGGGAAGGTACGCTACCGCCATATATTACCAGCCCTCTTCCGAGATACGCTACTGACTGACTGCTTGTAGGAGCACGGCTTATGGAAGTCTCTCGTGAGCCCCGTCTCTGCGTTGCGGTTTGAAGAATCTTGACTGACGGGGTAGAATTTAGACGCACCACCTACGTGGGATTGAGTTTCACGAGGACTTCTAGTCCGAATCATGTCCCCCAAAGAAGGCTATTTGACTTATAGGTTCACAACCCTCTTCAGGGTCATCTTCCGAACCTAATACATCCTGCAAGTTCGAATGGGGTGTGTTCATTGTATAGTGCAGAATTCTCGTCATAATACCACGATTGATATATGATCTGACATAGTGAACAACCCCGGAGCGCTGACTCCTCTAGGGACGCAAGACTTGGGTATGGGGTTCGATAAGCTGTCTAAGAGTAGTCTCCGGTAAAGCTTTCGAATTCTTCTTTGAATAGTGTGCATTCATCACAAAAGGTAGCGGCCATAATGAACCTTATAAACAATAAGAATCTGGGCATTAAGGTTGTGAGTTTGGATCTCTCGCGTTAGGCAAATGGTAAAGTGAAGATAAAAAGGTTGGCGGGAACATGAGGCCTCCGACGGGCGACAGCCTTGTGGATCAACTGGCTCTCCCTGTTTCCCCCATTGTCTCTTTTCTCTTTTTTCGCTGTGGAAATCAATCATATCATGCTTCATCCAACTGCACTTATTGGTTGCCTATGTGCATCGTGATGGCTAGAAACAGAAATGACTGCATGTTCTTCAACCAACAGGAAAAGAATAGCAACGGTCTTGTGACTGCCTGACCCCCAGACCTGCAGCCACCTATGCAATCTGCTGACCAGGGCTTTGAAATCGTCAACCCTCTCCACTTTAACCAGGCGCTAATGGTGTATTCAAGGCTGAATTTCAGGCCTATAGGAAGGGGTACCCAAGTGGTATAGAGGGGTTACATGACCAAAGATGTCAAGGCTCATTTCCAATCTGGACGTCTTATCATTTGTTTTTCGTGGCGACTAATAAGGTAGAGTTCCTAGCTCTCAGTCACGACAGAACCCCGGTTCTTAGAGTTCATAAGGTGGCATTGTGCTGTAGGGATACTTTGCCGTAAACTGTCACTCACTTAGGCTATCATAGAGACTGCATAAACGCCTTACTCTTTCAAAAAGCTTTGATTGGCTTTCATTGAACAGGGACAGAACCCAGCTCATCCAACTGCTTACCCTCCATGAGCTTGATAATCACCTTTTCGGTCAATTCACACTGCCTCGTTTGGCCTACAAATAGCTTGATCGACGCTGCATCTTTTCTACCAGACTTGAATATTCCTCACGCTCACCTATTTTATTGGATCTGAATTCCCTCACCAGCACCACCCTTATCATGGCTTCTTCTATCTTCCCAAAAAGTATAGCCCTCGAAATCGCCATCGATCACCGAATTCGGAGGTTGTTCAGGCCAGTACCACACTCAGGAAAAAGCTCGAGTGGTGGCTTCCATGTTCACCTCATCGAGGCTTTTGGGCATGACCTTGGGCTGGACGAAGACGAGATACAAGTAACCGCGAAGTTGGCGGGCCCATTCTCCACTGGTGGGATTGCCATCGTGTTGCAACAACCACGAAATAACCATCCTTTTAAGGATGGTATTCACGCGGTAATCGACGACTGTGACACTTTTATGGCCTTGGAGGAATCATTTGCAGCAGCCTCTTGTGATTCCCTTAACATAATTGATGACGTCGCAGTAATCGACCTGCTTCCATACATTCCCAAGGAAGAACTGGAGGAAATAGAAGAAACGGACGAAACGGACAATGAAGTGATACAAGATGCCTTTCAGACTACTGTCGACTTTCTCGTCCACAAGAGGCCTTCTGCAGTCTTTTGCGCGGGATATATCCGCAGCTATTTACCAAAGGGCGAGGCGCGGGAAGTCGAAAGCATAGGAATCGGTAACACTTTTCACAACCGCTTTGCAACACTTCGGGCCGAGAATCAGGAGATGGTGGAATTGCAACGAGTTAATGGTTTTCACCCAAGCTCTGCCATGAACTACAATCCTGAACACAGCTGCTTGAGACAGCTGTTCTTGCTTGAAGTTGCACATACGTGTGCAGTGATAGGGGAGACTGGAGGGAGGAAACCTGGATGACTGAGTTTAGGGCCTTGTGTAAAGAGGTATTCAGCGGGAGAATTAGTAAGTTTAAACAATAAGCTACTTACCCTGTTACCACATAGCTAACCCTACGATAGATGAGCGGTTTGTAGTCATGTCAAGAGCTGCATAGTACGCGAGAGCGCTAATCTAGAACAGAAAGTACATACCCGACTATAGTGTTCTTTATTCTGAAAGAATAGGACTCATCAGCACAGCTATTAGGGCTTTTGACGCCAGGTCATCGGGCGCCTTTGATGGGCTCTATAATACTCTTATCGAGAGTCGTCTAAGTGAGAACTGCAATGACGCAAGCCTCATACTGCGACAACTTTCTGAGCTGGTGGACAACGGTTGGCCACGACAGTATGCGGATGAAAACAAAAATAGCCTAACTGACATCGCGCTACATACACAGTGGCTAACCCTTGATGCTCAGGAAACTGATGGCTGGTATCAGAACGCCAACCTAAGGAGTACGATTTCGACCGGGATTAAATCACTTGGCCAATGCATCTATATTCCACGTCACCAAAACATGCGCTTAAATCTCGCCAAAGCAAGCGATGTGTTTCTTGGGATAGCAAACGCGCTTGAAAATCTCCTTTGGAACCTCGCTCAAGGGAAAACTGATGAGAAATTCCATAACGGGAAAGGAGGTAGTATGCAGGAGGCCATCATTATCTCAGATTAATCGGGGCATGAAAACAGGCACGAAGCTTCGAGATCTTTATTCTATAACCTTTATGTACCTAGCTCGTTTGAATCCCTAACTCCACTAACTCGGCATGAGAGTAACCCTAACTAAAAACCTGTACTAATCCAATTATGAAAGAAAAGATTAAACTTAAACGCTAGGCTACATATGCTTCCTAAATGCCTCTTAAGAACATGTGGATATTTTATGTACTAATAGATAGATCAAAGGATAATTTAGAAGTGTTCGGTGTTATATCTACCTAGACAGTACGTACTTGAAAGTGAAGTAATATTGCTGGATATTCGAGAAAATGCGGACACGCTGTTGTTATCCATCACTTGCTCTAGATTGGTTCAGTTGATATGGGTACCTAAAGAGTTAGATTCTGAATGGCTGGTGTGAAATAAGACCGAGTATTGTAACCATGATCCACTTTAATAGAGAACTATGGGATGAAAGAGAAATGGAATCGGTGGTCTCAAAGGCAATGGTCTTAGTGCTCTCTGAGAGGAATCAATAGGTTCGGCCATCATCATCCTGATAATAAGGAAATTTTACCCGTAGTAACGACAAGTGGAGGGAACATTTAATAGAGAATTTTAATACATAAACGACAGCTCTTGTTAATTACGATATGTAGGTAGCACTTCACTTCTAGTATATACTCGCAGGGTATCTATACATTGAGTTTAGTCTGTTATGGGAAATAAGCCCCAGGGACTCTAAAGCGCGTTTGTGGACAGTCTAAGCTCAACAATTGCATCGGTGACTCTCCTCAACTTGGTAGAAATCTATTGCTTGTTGTACCTACGGGTATCTAAATTACTCTCTCTATTAATTACTGTTATAGTCATCTGAAGAAAATTCGTCTTCCTCCATACTTTCCTCCGACTCGTCTTCCTCCTCGAAGGCTAAGCTAGAAGGGATATCTATAGACTCGACATCCCGCTTTAGTAACAATGCAAGGGACGTGTCAATTCGATATATGGGTCGCTATTAGACGCCGTAAATCAGGATCTTGAAGACCTTCCGGAAGCTATCTAACGTAGAGTTGAAGACACAGGTTTCAGACCTCGGATTTCGCCCATCTTCTTCCTGCAACAACTGAGAAGCTCGTGATGGTCTCAGATCCCAAGTGCTTGACAGGATGCTATTATCGAATATGGACAGGTGATTACTACCCCTCAACAAGCTAAGCGTTTGATATAATTCTAGAATGACCCCGTGGATTTCCTTCGTGAACTTGAGAGTACTGACCACAAAAAATTGAACCCTCGTGAACATCAAGAATGGTTGCTGCTAGAATGTGAGAGTGAGATCCTAATCCGGGACGTGCAGCAACAGATTGCTCAACAGATGATACAGCCGCCAGACAATAAGAACTCCGTAATGCAGTTGAATATGGGAGAAGGAAAGTCTTCTGTCATCGTTGCCAGCGTTGCAGCTGCTCTTGGAGATGGCTCAAAACTGCTTCGCATCATCGTAGCCAAGCCACAGGCTAAGCAACTGCACCAGATGTTGACCTCCAAGTTATCTGGTCTGCTTGATCGCCCAGTCTATTAGTTGCCATTCTCTAGGGATTTTCGCATGAAGGAATCTCAAGCAGAGGCCATTCACCAACTTATAAGCAAATGCATACAGGAGGGAGGCATCCTATTCATTCAACTGGAGTACCTATTATCTTTTCAGTTAATAGAGCTAGAATGCCAAATTAATACTAAATCTAGCGTTATCGAAAAGATAATAAAGGTCTAGAAATTCTTTAATACTTCCTCTAGAGATATAGTAGATAAGAGTAATAAGAACTTTAGTATTAAGTTCGAACTTATATATACTATTAGATAATAGCAACCAATCGACTATAATCCAGACCGATAGAGAGTCATATAAGAAATTCTCAGCTTAATTGCATAATTCTCTGCCGAAATAAAGCGGGATTTGCTGCAATTGCTGGATTATAACGATTGACGCAATAGCCGAGTTCCCAAGGTCCGGATTCTTCGTCTTAATGCAGAAAAGGCAATTTTCAACTGCATGGCAACTTTCATATGCGAGACAGGAATGGATAGTTTCCCTATCACACATCAGCATCCAACCGTCAGGAACGCAATCCGTCGCTACATTACTCAGTAGGACATGTCAGGTAAGGAGATCGAGGCGGTCGAGAAGAGCCCCTTCTGGCACGAGAGCACCATCAACCACATCCTGCTTCTTCAAGGACTCTTTGCGTCTGGAATACTTTCTTGCAGTTACCTTAGGTGCAAATTTAACGAAGGATAGACTGGTACTAGGTAGGTTTCGTCCTGCTTATCAAGCTACAGTTTTTTTTCCTTTCCTTTCCAGTTCTAAGGTTCCTTATAGCATGCATAAGGATGCAAAGCTTAGAAAAGGGCAGACTGTGATTTTCTACATTCTAAGAGAGATTAAGCAAAAGATCCTATAACTACTAGGATAGGAATCATTAGGATCCTATAACATTACAGTAGCCGATGTTCTTTGTTGGGCCATCAAGGAAACTTGCTAGAACATGCGGCGAGAATTGCTATTATGGTTCACTCAAGGTATTCGTTTCTGCCAGCAACGTAGCTTATGGGATGAGATGGAGGCTTGCGGTGACTGTAAGAGCAGATCTGAGTGCGCTGGACGGTTCAAGGAGGATGAGGCACAGTCTCTTGGCCAACGGTACCATCCACAACAAGCCCACCCTAACATTTCTTCATTTCTCGACCGCATTGAGCCCTATACTGCTGCCGAGTTTCGGAAACGTTGCCAAGAATTCGGCCTGACAGAACTGCGTACCTCGTCACTACAGGAGGAACAGGAGCGGGAACTCTCACCCGAGACTGAACACGAAAGACAAGTGGAGAGGCCGCTCCCAGCAGAGCCAGAGATACACTATTTACGTGAAGACGTGCGCAGCTTTGTCCTCAATGGCGTATTTTTACAATCCTCGAGCGCATTCAAGCCCTCCTTTATGGCCCTTGAGCACACTTCGCTAGCAAAAACTTTCGATGTAAGCGAGTTCCGGAACCATGTCTGGGTGACATAGGACTTCGCAAGGACTGTCAAGGGATCTTTCGGATCAAACAACTACGCGGACTCATTCCAACGGAAGAACGCCCAGGGAAGTAAAGAATAACGGCTAACATGAAGCAAAATTCACTTAGACCACTGCGTCCAGCGCCCTTCTAGGGCACATGATTGCCAACGCCGATAACGCAGATCTCGACTCAGCCCTCAACCCAGCCTGGCGCGAAACAGTCTCACACTTCATCGCCGTCCGAGGCTGGGTCAGTCCCGTCAGCCAAGAGGAGAAGGACAAGATCCGTGACGACGTGACCTTCAACAAGGGCCGAGCTCTGAGATCGCTTGCACCCGATACGGGGGCTTACTTCAAAGAGGTAGGAATCTTATATCACACCCCCCAAACATTGGGGATGGGAAGACTAATTGGGCTGGTTTTAGATGGATGCGAATGAACCGGATTGGCAGTACGCAGCCTTTGGAGAGAATTACACACGCCTCAAGGCCATCAAGGACAAGTATGACCCGGAGGGTGTGCTTTGGTGTTCTCACTGTGTTGGAAGTGAAGACTGGGTGGAGAATAGGTAGGGGAAGCTGTGTCGTCCGAAGTGGTGGACAGGTTTGAATGTGCTTTGGTTACGGTTCACGTTTGCTTTGTACATCGAGAGTTTTACCGTTGCAAGGCGATGGATGAAGGGTTGAGTAGAACATATGAGATGACTTAAAGACTTCGGATACGTCACATTCCGCCCGTCCTCCTGGGGAATGCTATACTTGGTGATGAAGCCGTAACACGAGTTCAGCGTGATGAGCTTTTGCTCGACCTGCGTAAGGTCCTTCAGCTCCTTGGGAAACATATGCTCGCATCCTAGCTTGGTGTGCAGCTGTATGGCCGGAGACAGGGCGCCTCCTCTCAGTTGTCTCACGGAATCCACACACCCATATCCTTGAGGTAAGAGGGCCTAGTTTACGTCAGGAATCATGAACAGAGATTTCACGCTGTCCGGCTTAGATCAGAGCGCAGCTAGGTTCGTTTGATGTTCGCAAGTTTGGCTCAAACGATTCAGGGCCACTAGAGTGGAGCTTCATTTCATATTATATCGGTAAATGCCGGCCGCCTTCTAGGTGATGCGCAATAGCTGGCTGCTTTCCCCCGGTGATGTGGAGTAGTGGTGGAATACCCATCTCCGCGACAACAATCTTCTTGCTGATGGAGGCAGAAGACGTGGCGGCATAGGCACCCACGCAACACAAAACCAGCCGTGAATGCTGGCCTACTGCGACAGGTTGAGATCATTCTCGACGCAGGCGGTGACTTGACGATGCGCAACAGCCAAGCCACCAGACTCTTTAGATACGCGTCTTGTATAAAGGCAACCCTTGGGCCACTTTATCAGACAAGTTTACGTCAAGTAACCTTGAGATAGTTTTAAATATAAACCTTCGCATACTTTTACTTGAATTTTAAGTACTAATAATGTAGTAAGATAATATGGAAACAACTTGTGTCTGTTTGTCAAGGTAACTTTTGTGAGGCAGATCCTTATAGCTAAGGCATTTACCACCTCGCCTTGTGTTTGGATATAGTACCTCCTCTCCTATTGCGTCTTCCCTATCACCATCTTACAAGCCTATACTCGACTTGTGCTTCGCCCCACCTTATTGAGGTTAAGTCAGCACTCACTCCCAAGGAATGCTAACTTAACCGCAATTGGAACTAATCGGCCCATGTTGACCCGGGCTTACACCTGACTAGGCCCTCCGGCCTACGCAAGCCATTTTTGGCCACAGTGACATCTGAGATCAATCATTCATCTCGCTGCCAAGTGCCGAAACGTTCCCATCGCTTGGACAGTTTTCATGATGGACGCTCTGCTATCGTCCCCAACGTCTTGGATGCTGCAGCTTGATGACTTCAACAACACCCGGTTCTCAAAAAGCCCCTCGCGTGAGCACTCGTCCTCTGAAAACTCTGCTGACGTATCGGCATCCGCCTCATGTTCCTCTCCTTCGTCGCTAGTACCTAGCCGTCCTCGTCGCAGACCAATTCCTTGCAAGGGCCACACCAAATCTAGACGAGGATGCTTCAATTGCAAGCGCCGTCGCGTTAAATGCCCGGAAACAACGCCAACCTGTGATAACTGCTATCGTCTTAACCTTCGCTGCGAGTATCCTCAGACTTCAGATGCGGGGCTGATGTCCCTACCTGCACCCCGGCCTACCCAGCCATTGTCTCAAACGCAACTTTCTATGATTGACTTGCGCTTTTTTCACCACTTCCTCCTTCACGCGTACCCTGGTCTTCCTATCCAAGGCGAGGAGGTATGGAGAGAAGTTGCGCAGTATTCCCATGGTGTAAGCACCTATATGCAGCAGACGATGCTCCGAGGCACCTACTGACAACAATCAGTTCGACTTCCTGGCTCACGCCATGCTTGCCGTTGGGGCTGCACATCTCGGTCTCTGCAATCGCACCGACTACAACTTAGACGCCATCTCGCATCGCGTCAAAGCAATCAACTCGCTCAACTCTGCTCTGAGTACTCCGTGTCAGACCAAAGAAGAGGGCGATGCTCGATTCGCCACCTTCATGGCTCTGACCTGGCAATCTTCTTACATGGCTGATGGGATGCAAGAGTTCTTAACCATGCTTCGTGGCTGTACTATCGTTGCCAACAGTTCCTTTTTCCAATTTAAGGACTCGGCTTTCAACATGTTCTCAATAGATGGACATGTACAGCGCGTTATTGATATCAACAGCGGATTCGATACCAGTCTATCTGACCATGAAGCCATTGATGCTGGTATTGAATCTCTACAAGCTATTGCGCCTCTGTGTCAAAGCATGCTCGAGATCAGCTTCGTAGCAAGTCTTCAGCGCATTCTCAACATGTCGCGGTCAACTTGCGTCGGTGGTGGGATGCCATTTTCAGTGCCATGTCGCGATGGCTGAGCATTTGCTAACTTCATTTACAGCCTTTGGCGCCGTTTGTCGCGCTTACGAGCTATTTGGAGTCGCCAGCGCTTCTGACTTTCTCACCATTTCGGATCCAGACAATCACGTTGCCCAAATCATCATTTGCCATTTCTTTGTCATTGAGTATGTACTTGGCTCCGTCGCTCTGGCACCAGTATCGCCATCCTTCCCCTTCCGCAAGACCATCGTTACAGCCTGGATACAACGAGTGAAGCGACAAGTCCCGGCAAGTCACAGACTACACCTGATATGGCCACTCGATTTCATTATAAAGGCACACAGTGATTAGGGCATAAACTCTTACCGACTAGGAATACTGTTATATTTAGAGTTTGACGGAAGTGACTACCTTTAGCCGAATTAGGAAAAATCATTACAGTTTCGTAGATGCCTTATAGAAGGAGTAAAACGCGGCTGGTGTTAGTGTTGACGTTGGAGTAGATCAGGACGTAGATTATTTCCCAACTAGGCAAAATAAATGGCCAAGACCTAGCACTGCCGAGTTCAACTTGTGGCGGATGGCAGCTTTGGCTAGGCTTAGCTGATCTGCGCTCGCATAGCCCTCATAGGGTAAAAATATAAGGCTGATCAAAGAGTTCGTCCTACCCACTAGACCTCTGCCAAGAACGCCCGGTTTACTCGAGTAGCTGCATCGCCACCCAATTCAGCTCTTTCAGAACAAATTGCTAGGTGCCGCCATCGTTGTAGTCGAGCGCAAGACCGAGTATCGTTAGTGGCCAGAGAACCAGCTTGCGGTGACGACGAGTCTTTTAGATCCTGCAAAAGGCCCGCACGAGGGGGCGTTTATTGTCCAGATTCTCGAACGTGGTTGGATCCCTAGGGCTAAGAAGCTAGACAGTAGAGTACCACGGTGGAGTGATAAATACGACCAATACGTTCCCAGCCAAACACGAATCATGTTCATCACGTTCGGCTTTCTACCAAGTCAAATACCCATATCACAAGAAGTTTTATGCATTAGTCGTATGTGCTTAACTTTCTTCCATCGCTCGTTCGTGACCACTCATCTAATAATGACAGATTCTCAGATTCTGTCGTCTGGGGGCTGGAAGCTATTATGAATTTCATGGTAGCCAAGTGACACGATGTTTGAACACTCGATCTGGCAAGAAATATATTCGTAGACCAGTTGGCCATTACTACAAGGTTTACTCGAGTTTGACTTGGACGGAAGCCTCAGTATTAGTGACATCACTCTCTCCTTTTTCCCCGTAAATAAACAACGTGAAATTTGGGTAAAATGTGGCTGCTTACATGTCTCACCTTGAATTGCCATGTTTTTCCAACACCGCCCTGTTTTTAACCACTCTACAAGAGGTACTTTAAATGATTGGCGCGTGACAAGCCTGCCAAACTAAGTTTGAAGATCAAGGCTGACATGATGTAACCCTTTAAACGAGAGCTTGAACTTTGTTGCATGAAATAACCTTCCGCCAATTATCAAGCTTGACGTGGCATTACTACGTAGCATACTTGGCATGCTTCTCTTTAGGATAATTTATTCACTGTAGTATATTTCATAACCTTATTAATTAACATACAAGGATAAATAGTCAGATTCTATCGTGGCTCCACATAGTGAGAATCGTCTCAACCGGATCGGCAAAATCAATTCAATCATCATAGGGCTGCATGTGGGTCTCCGACATTAAACGGAGGAAATTGCAAGTGTACATAATAGATCTGCAATCGAGGGGACTCGTTGTGCCAGGACGAGCCTACTGTAGGTAGCCACTTTGAACCACTTTAAAGGGATTTCCCAGACACGTTACCTTTTAAAGGATGTTTGACAATATATATGTCTTATAAACTTAACGTTAAGCTCAAGGCAATAGGTATTTAGTAGCTTTTTCAGTAAAACCTATAGAATAAGGTCAGTTAATAGAGAAAGATAATTTATAAGATAGACATTGCATTAGCCAATAACAAGCACACTGTTTAGCTGAGGCACAGTCTAATTTTTAGCAACATATAGGAACACGGACTTTGTAACTTTCTAGAGAAAAGCAGTTGGATTATAGTGCTGATACATTTAATGTAATTGACACGTAAGTGAATCTATGTAATTTGCCGAAAAATACATAATTAATTTTTTTTCAGCTTATCATAGCCGGCTCAGCTCATGTAGCGTGCGCATAAGCCGAAAATCTTGCTATTTTTGTCTCTCCTTCCGTACATACTAGGAAGGTGGTAAAAGGCATTGGAACTTTTTCAAGACAAAAAGGCCAAGGCCAGCGGCTGAATAAGGCACGATGTAACAGAAAACAACACATAAGACCCTTTTGCATTGCGCTAGTGGAACTTGGGCCAAGGAAAGGCCAGGGAAATATCACGATTGGACTGGTGATACAAGCTTAAGTCAAATACAGTAACTGTCATCGGGTCAGCAAGCCCAAACTCCGTGTCCATCTTTCCTTTATGAGACGCGGCACTTGGAAGTGCCGACTGCTTTGTATATATACGCGACAAATATGTAATTTTGCCATAGGAATATTTAGTATCGCGATACTCATGCAAGTCGGGATGGTCTAGTGTTGATGATGCTACCGTTACATGTGCCCGCACAGCTGACTGTATTTGGCAAGGTGAGATCAGTTTCTATATCGGCTTGATACAAATTGTAAAAGTTGAACAAGCAAAGCGTGACCCTTTGTTACCTGTTTTTTTTACATATATAAAGGCTAATCCCCTCCGGATGTCAAGAAACCTCATCTCTACAAACTTAACTATCAATCCAACAAAACCACTATCGATCAAGTCAACACTCTCCTCAAGAATATCGTTCAAGTAAGAGCAGCCCCATAGACCGAATTCTACAGATGATCTTGGAACATGCTTACTGACAATACTCGAGCATTTCGATCACAATGGTCAACCTGCTCTACGTCGTTTATGCCTTGTCCGTGGTGACAGGAGTACGGGCCTGCGAGAGAACCTGTTCCGCTACTGGCGACAGTGGTTCCACTTGCAGCTACATCTGCAATACGGCATGCCCCGACGTTCCTGCGCACGAAGCCAGAAACAATTTCCTGGCGGCTCTGCAATCAGGCGGTAACTCATGCTCCGCGGTGGGAGTAAGTGGTGTTAATTGCCAGAAGACTCCTAGTTTCGGAAGCTGCTATGATCACTATTGGTTATGCGGAGACTGCTAGATTGTCACCATCGGTGGCGTTTAAGAATCTGAGGGATTGTGAGAAACTGGAAATTTCCTATCAACTTGTATAAAGGCAAATTTAGGGAGTTCAAACCAATATATTCAAGTTCAGTTTCTTAACATCAAGCATTAACTCTTATTAATAACTGTAAGATTTTAGCTATGAAGAAAATAGGCCAGGCTAAGATAATAGTTTAGTAAGTATATTGAGTAATATATTATAT
>PVPY01001137.1:0-30516 GCA_002982035.1 Fusarium algeriense | reverse complement strand
AGAGAATAACTTGGGTTAGAATCTATACTGACTTGCGCTTATGCTGATCTTGATGCAAGCCAAAAGCAGAGAGTTTAATTTTACTGAGATATTTATAGATAAGCTTGAAGAAGGAAAATAAAGCGAGAGTTCAAGACAAAATAGGAAAGTGGAGGGAATCGAAACGGTATAGTATATATCCTTAGAGAAGCAAGTTTCTTCTCCGTCTGTGGAAATAGGTGCAGGGTTTTCCCTGTTTAATGAGAGCCTGAACTTATGGGACAAACTTTCGGGAGTTTGCAGCGCTGAGGTCGATAATGACGGCACTAGTTGCAGGCATATCGGTAAAGATATTTGCAGCGGTAGACTTAATAATGTCAAATCCGTCGGTAGTTTGATAGGAGTGATCCGCAATCTCACCCGTTAACTCCAACCGATCTGTTTCGTTCGCCAGACTTGATGCGTTGGTCATGACGGACAGGCACCTCATCCAGGTCTTGATACCATGATGAGAGCAGCCCAGATTCGATTTCATTGAGACAGAACGTCTCAATGGGGTTGAAGGTAGCTGGGCCAATAGTGCAGATTTCTGTGATGCCTAGATCAACCGATACAAGCACATGTATGGGGAATCGCCTAGCATTGCTTGTATCTTGTCTTCTGGCTCTGGGCACAGGTAGCCCAAGATAACTATATAAGTAAGAACCAAGGCAATATTGTGTCCGATGACTGACTGTGCTGGGTTTGGTGAAGTGAAATCTTTTCAATGGCTTGATTTCATCCCACATCAATGGTCGAAACTCAACCTCATGAGTGTCTGGGTAGTAGCGGAAACCCGCCTACTTCCCTCCGAGCGCGTACTCTAGGAAGGGATACTCGTTTCCTGTCTTGCTATGCCCGTCTAGTAAGACCTGGCTATGCGTAAGGTATCACCTTCAACAAGAGAGCCAAGCTTAGTAGTAAGCTCATTCAATGGCTCTGAGTCTTTCCTCTCTGCCTCTGTGTTCTTTGACAACTAGCTGCAGGTTCCTCTGGCATTTTCGAGGAATGGTAGCGCCTGTACTGTCCAAAAGATTTGTGGTTATAATATAACGGTGCGCTTCGAACGGAGACTACTTTTATATCTCATATAGGAGTTACATTATAGTTTGCTAAGAAACATGATACTTTCGGTCTCAGCACGGCCTTCCTACACCATGAAAGTATGACCACATGTCTAGAAGAGGGTCTCGGATACGAACTCGCAATCGTCGAAGGTTTAGATGTCGAGTTATATGATCTTGAACCAGTAGGATAGGGACGGGGGATAACATGTGGAGTTGCCAGCGAGATACGCATATATATATGTAATATCAGTTGTTGTTGCCCTAGATAATTCTATATTAGTCATGATCTGGAACCAGCCTAGCAGCTAGGGAAGATAACATACTTAATGGTATTGGCGATAATCGATCCCAGGGGGGATGCCTTGGCCCGTAAGGATGCGGAATAGTTCTCCTCTGTCTTGTTGCGTTTGAATGCTGTGAAGAAGAGGTCTAACCAGTGGTGATCCTTTGGCCCAATGGACCAGTCCTTGTGGATCTCAACGAGATCCTTTACCATCTTAGTAAGTTCCTTATAGTCATCAAGGTCTTCTTGCACTCCTTAGATGTGGGTATAATTCAGCTTGAAACGAATAAAACTATTCACAGAACCTGTGAATTCGTCGTCGCTGCCTGCTGAGGGATTGGAACTCTTCAAGTTTGGCAATGAAGTAACCGGAAACATTGCAAAGGTGATCTCGGGCCCCCTCATACCTGGCTTGTGTTGTCTCTTCTTTTCCAGATACATTTCCAAATCGGGTTGAAATGCTCCGTGACGTACTCGCAAAGAGGTTGATGGCCATCGATGTAGTTGTAGGGCAATACCAGACTCTTTCTCACGGCATCCTAGTCCAAGAGAAGCTTGAAGTTGGAAGGGTATGTAAGAAGAGAAAGAGAAATTAAACCTTGATTTGCCTCTGGGAAGTTTAATCTCCTTGATCCATTTAATAAAGGTCATACCAACCATTAGATGACAGTAAGGAAAGGGGTAGAAGTACTTATAGCACTTGGCTATAAGATTCATTAGGTTTTCATAATTGACGAGGTCGTTGGTTGCCTTTTCAAAGTCTGCATCACTCAGACTGGTGTACATGTGGAAGGCTCGTTTTATGCCTTCTTCAACTGTCATATTCACCAGAAAGTTGACCTCCGGTTCGCCATTGTCAACTTTCTCCATCCGAGCATTCAGCTAGTGACGGACCCTAGGCACAACAATCCCAAGTTTGGTGGGTCTGCCGTTGCAAAGAATGTCTTTGTTTTTCCAGTTCCTATCTGGTTGGCGAGGAGCATGTAGGGATTTCCTTCATTCGCTGTGGCAGGATGTGCAAATCTATAGATATTAGTATAATTTTATCCTGGACGGAATGAGGAAAGAGAGCTAAACAGTGAGAATCCAAAACTGTCCAGGATAAACCGGTTTTATTAAATAATCCCGGGCGGGAGGATGGGGCATGAGTGGTGAGCTCCTCTTCCGCAGCGCGCCAAAAGCAATAGCTTGATCTAAGATCTCATTAATACTTTCTCATTGTTTCATCTCCTGGTCTAGCTTCTCCTTAAGTGTTTTATTCTCTATAAGCAAGTGGGTATGTTTATTCTCTAGCTCATCGTGCATGTCGTTTACGTGGGCAGTCTCCTCCTTAAGGAGCTTAATACCATTGCAGAGGTAGTTGACCTCTAGGTCGTTCGAAGGAAGCTCAACGGGCATTGTGAACGGTTTGTATGTTTTCAAGTCTCCTGAAGCTTGTTGAAATTAAGTCGATATACCGCCGATTCTATTGTTGCTGCTGTGTCCAACCATAACCGAGTGCTGAACTTCAGGTCATTATCCTCCAAAAGGCGAAGGGTGGTGCTGCAGAAAGTGGACCGGGCGGGTAGGTAAAATATGATTCTCAGCTGTCCAGAATCACGATTCGCTTAGTCTCTTTGTCACCTGGCCAGTAGAACCCAGCGTAACCGCGATCTTGCAGGTGCTTAAGGACATCTGCCTGAGAAGAATGCACCGGTTCCAGCATCTCACTTCGTGAGATGCTGGATTTCTAGAGTTAGACTCTTCAGAAATGGCATATTGAATACGGTATGAATCATACGGGATGAAGAAGACCATCGTAGTACAGCCTTCTTCATTCTCTGCCCTCGAGTGTACTGGAAAACCCTTCTTATAGTCACTACTTTCGATTCCTGGAGATGACGCTTCTGGAGTTTCGCGTCCGTTAGATAGCGATTTCTCTAGCCACGCATGATTGTGCATGGGAAAAAGTTGTGGTACATTGTAAACATTTGAGACAATAGGTTAGCCAGTTATGACGTGGATTGCGTTTGGTTGGCCCTGTACGGATTTCGGAGCTGGACCTCTGGCTGTGTTCCAGTATCTGAATCTCGTGATGGTCGTAGAATGTCAGTATACCGAATTGTTGATCGATACTGTACGGTGCAATAACGTTGGGAAGAGCATTAAGTATAATATGAGCTCGCACTTCTGACAGATTTCTTCAGGCTTGGCGAAAACTCTTCGTGGGATGCCATGTTATTTGGTGATCAGAGACCTGTCCACGGCTGTACCTGTGGAATCCAATGTAAGGTCTGTCGACTCGAGGGAGGTATGGCACTCAAGGATTCACATGAAGAGCTATGTCTTCTGGAGAAGATATTTGGTATCCCCAGTTAATGGGGAAGAGGGAGACGGGTAGAAAAACTAGATGGTCTCAAGATATATATATCGTTTCAGTGCATGGATGTTGTGTGAAATATAGTATCGAATCAAGGACCTTGCCCACTCATATTGGCGAACTACTGGCTTGTATCGCATGGCATGGACAACACGATCGTCATCTGTACGGCGATCGGGCATGAGGTAGGACGATGTGGTCTTGGAGTCGTATTTCTCGCATTCAAAGGTGCTTTTGCCCTTGAACACCGTGTTTCGATACAGGTTTCTGATCGGTTCGGGCATGGAGGGTCCGGCCGATTGCAGTGCTCAACGCACATCTCTGAGAGACATGAACTCTGGAATGATTTTATGGAAAGACACTTCCAAGAGCTTCGCATGGTTCATTGACTTTAAGGTGATCAAGATAGGCTGAACGGTGAGTAGATCTAGGCTTGTAGCAATATCTTGAGGAATTCGCCCTTCACCAGGACTGTTGTTTACCACTTTTATTCCGGACGAGATAGTCATCGGGAAATGAGGGGGCATGGCTGATGTGGAGAGAGCAACTAGGAAGCTAGAAACGTTGTGTAGGGAAAAAGTCGCGCCTGCGATGTCGGGTCAAGGGGATACTTCTCACGCTGTCAACCAAAGTGATGCCACTCTAATGTTGAGATCGAGTGTTATCCCGTCTTTGCGTACCGCCTCAGGGGCTAGCAGCTCTTTTTGTAGAACCTCGTAAGGGATGAGGTCAAACCCTGAGGCTCGAACTTAGTTTTGGATCCCCGCGGACATTATCGATGTCCGCTAATGTGATCTGGGTCTGACCCAAGACGAGCCATCCCAACTGGGGAATGCCAGAAAGATCCCACTGTTACTTTTAGTCGTATTCGGTGTGTTGGTAATATTACCAGTAGGGACCACTGGTAGCTCGAAAGGGACAGTTAATCGCCGTAAAAACGGCCACAGCTGCTGAACAGCCCTCAACTCCGACTAGTGATAACCACTTGGTCCATCTCTATGGTCCATGCACTCTTGGTCTCTCTGGCTGGTGACCAATGCTTACTTCCGCTGTTGCCTTTGGGAGTGATGGGCGTTGGATTGTCTATATATATATATATGAAGCGCGGTATATAAGATGTCGGTAATGCCAACAAGGTTACATTGTTAACCTGTGGGACTTGTTCGATCATGCTATGTTCGACATGTTGTTCGATGTAGGTTGAGATGTCATCAAGTGCTCATCCTTGGCCCTTGATTACCAGAATAATGACTGATGATAGCCGGCAGTTGTGTATTGCTTACCGTACTGGCTCGAGTGCCTGAAGTTCCGATAATGATACCAGTAGCAGGTGTGGGTGGGCTATCCTCCGACTCCTCTGGCTCCTCGGGTGCTAGGGATGATAAGTTTGCTAACGGTAACTATTGGCTTCGCCAGCGGCAGCTGCAGTTTCTGGTTGTCAATCCAGCGTGTTCAACAGTCTTGAAACCCTTAAAGAGAATACCCGGCACGGGCTTTGTCAAAAGGCAGGCAGCATATACCAACACCTGAATGTTTTCTTTGTAGAAGTTCCGTTGTTCATCACTTCCAAGAAGACAAATGTGAGCAATCATGGAAAATACATGCCGAGAATCGCCATGTGATCGGAGTGGTAGGCCATTTGAGTACAGCCATACTCGTCTTTGTCCGTAGCTGAAGACAATGTATTTAGAGCATTCTTTTTTTTGTGGCGTGGAAGATATAACAGCACTCAAAGGTTCCAATGTTGCTCATGGCCGCTGCGACGTACATAGGATACCAGTGATCGTAACGACTGGCCAGCTTATATTTGTTGAGTATCCGATGCAGAAGCTTTGATACTCTCAAGGTGGGAGGAGTGTCGGAAAATAAGGAGCTGGTTGTCCTCACCTTTGAAGGGTTTCGCAAGACCTCCCGTTCGAGACTAGTCCCAGACAGTTCAGAACCAAGCTTGAAAAGGCTGAGTGTGATGGTCTAGGACATCCTCGTCCCCCATAGTTGCCATTATTGTCGGATAAAAAATTGACGTAGGCTATATACTATCTGCACGATTTCCATTGGATGGTAAAAAGCACCGAGGTAGGCAAGTAGGTTTTGATCTTTACTGAACCAGAAGTCCACCTGTCCAGACTTGTAGGAGAACTTGCGGGCAAGACTGGTGTGTGCCAGCCATATCTTGGGTGATTGCTAGACTGAGCTTCTATCGATTCCAGTGGATTCGGTCAATAAGGAGCCATTTGCCAACCAAGCCATATTATCCCTTCTATTGGGAAGATGTCAGGGATTCTAGTTTTTCCTTTGGGTTTTGTGGAGCTTCCACAGAATTATATCAACCATGGACACGACGTCCCGCGTAGTCTATAGAACCCAGGGTTTCCTCTGTCTGTTCGCCGTGCGGATGTCATCAACGATGATGATTCGGTTTGACAGCTACCAATCCAGTTTTCCCTTGTTATACAGAAAAGGCCAAGGTATTCGCCATCAGTTGGACCATTGCAATGGCCTGGCGTCGTGAGACTTCCATCAGCCGGACAGCGTCAGATTGGACCATGTCGGAAGCAAGAGCCAATTTCTCCAGATCTGCGGAGGTCGCTTACCTTAAGGACCTCTTTATACATGGCTCATCGGTTGATTGGGCAGATGTGATGCTCCTTGAGAAGAAGCGACTGACAGAGAGGTCCCACGGCGTCCATGTTTGGCTATGGTAAGACCTCCTCCACTTGAGAGGCTTCTGCAACTCAAGGGTATATAACTCCTGCGGGTGGTCTTTAGGGTACATCTGCACAAGGTCAGGGAAGAAGTGATAGTTGCCCCTATCGGTATGTCAAACTCCACCTGTTTCCATACGTAGGGAGATGCTCCCCGAGACCAAGGTATGTTCCGAATCGTGATGTGGGTGAGGAGGTGCAGGAATTCGCGGCAGGGTTGATGGGAAATCTTCCGACTGGGGGTGCATTTCAGAGGGAGTCGGTAGTCGAAGAAGCATCTCAAACACAGGGCGCAGGGGAAATGCCACCGTCGATCTGTTGATTGAGAGTCGGTACATCCTTGATCGAATTCTAACTCGCAGTCGTCAAAGGTTTGCTTGGTAGTCTCGAATATATCTGATTCGAGGTTCTAGTACTTGGGGGTAGAGTTCGACACCTCAAAGTACGGGGAAGCACTCCATCATCTCTTTCAACATGTCACATGAGAATGAGTACTTACTTCCTCATGCCTACCAATCATATCGAAACCAGGACTTAGTTATATTGAACTTTGGCTTGATGATATGTTTGAGGAAAGTTGTGGACCGCATGTGAAAGTGATGAGCTGTGATGTGTGGGTTCCCCTTTAGGTTCTTTCTTGCAATAGCCACCTTGCCACGATTATCAGCATTCTGCCAATCCTCATATAGAGCCTCGTCGTTAGAATCACCGTACATCAGGAAGGAACTAATAGCGTGTGGGCGACGGTGTCACGGCAAACGATCCACGTATATCTGTTGAAGGGCTGGCGGAGATATGTCTTAATCGTCTCAAAGACGATAATTTCACGCATTTCATCATATATCCAATCGTCTATATCAATCTCTGCTGACAATTGGGGTGCCCATTTTGTAATAGACAATCTCTAAACATTGTCATGATACGAATCCGCAATCTTCATAAGGTACCAGGTTGGAACTTCTGGCCTAGTCGCGCCAATCGGCTGCTGACATCTTGTCCCAGAGCGACACGTATGAGCTCATACGCGCAAATCATAGCCAGCTCATTCTTGATCTTGGAGGTTAACTTTTATGTTCATGCGATGAAATGAATATGCCGGTATAACAACAATGGTGCATATTAGCACCAGGGTTCAAAATATTGATATTAGCGATAAAAAGCTGTGCTCCAGAGCGGGGGTCGTTGAAGTCTTGAAGAGCCTGGAAAAGTCGTTACGATCCCCGTTGGGGTAATCAGGATAGGGAGCCTCGTCAGCGGCGGCCATACGTGATAAGAGCCTTCAACATAATTAGGATGCAAGATGACAGTCTCTGGCTGGTCTTATCAGTCAAGTCTATTGAAGCTGGATCGCTTTCAGGACTTGTAGAGCCTCATGCATCTAGGAATTTGAGAGCTTGATCACCCATTTCCTATAATTCGAAATCAGGTTACTGAGGCAGTATGTTTCCTGGGATATGCTCAATTTATTGAGAGCGCGAAGCTGGGTGTAGTCTTATGCAGATTTCTGTGCGCGTTTATTGACACGAAGCAATGGCTTGGTAGGCTGGGTGATGCGTATAAGAAGCAAATCCTGCAGCTGCGCAGCAAAGGGGTTAGAAAAATCTTCCCCCAGTCTGGCATGTTCCATACAGAGGTATGGCTTTCGCTGGTTCATGCCGCTGATAAGATATCCCTTTGTGTCAGAAGGAGACCAGTTCCCGATCTATAGCAGCCTCATCATATATAAATAAAAGAGGGGTTGAATAAGCGCATTGCCGGCTGCAGTGGAAGTGCAAAGAGTACCCCAGAGAAGTCCTGCAAATAAGCATGGTATACCTTGAGCCATTTCAGACGTTGCTGATTCGTTTCGTTGTCTCTGTTATATAGTGACATTAGACCATCATGTCGAGACGTGGTTTAGTTTGTCTGAGACTTACCATCATGGATGTTAATCCGCGGAGCAAGAGACGAGCTGATACTATAAGAAAAGAGGGAGAATTCCCGTTTGTTTATGTGACTGACGATCTCGAAGAGTTGTGAACCGACTACCAATAATTACTCCCTCCATCCCAAGACTCTTGATGCTGCTGACGCCTTGCATCACACAGGCGCAGTAGATGTAGAGTTCGATGCCAAAGTAATTCCCAATCTCGTGAGAGACAGTGATCGCGAGACGGTGCACAGAATAGCAGGACAACTTTCCGTGAACACATTTCCAATAGGTAGTATCTATGCGATAAGAAGAAGTAAGCAAAAGAAAGAAGAAAGTTTGACAATACTCACACAAGCCAGTACATGATCGAGGTAATACTGCTTCCATTGCCTCTGACTCAATCCGTGGCGAGCACGGGTGGGAAGTCGACTGCTCATGTATTAGGCACGTAATGCGGGTGGTCTTGACGGGAGCTTTCTCCTCTTCACCGGCGGCGCAGTATCGGTGTCCTCTACGTGCGGTGCCTCGCGGGCCTTATTGGTGCGCTTGGGTTGGTTCAGGGCATGATGTATATGGACAAATCAGACCAGATATAATAGGAAACTTTTCGAAAACCAAGCGTGTAAGCCGTTTGATATGATTTGCGGCAGCTTTATAAAACTGTGAAGTCTTCATGATCTTCATCTCTACAAGCCATCTCCGTTGAGAGAATAATGTTATCCTTCTGCTTTACTGCTCGAAAGACTGTGAGGCCTTCATTCTCCTCATTCTCGGCATAAATTAGAGCTGGGGGTTGTGTTTCTGGAGAGCGAACTCGTGCTCCCATGAATGTGCACCATCGCTCCAGGTCATAGCGAACTAGACTGCATACTCATGGTGGATGAGGAGGTGACGGTGGATTTCTGTTACTCAAAGGTCTTGGGCTACCTGGCTTAATTCAGGCAGCTTCTCAAAGATGTAGCACGTGAGATGTTGGACAAACGCCTTCTCGGTCTCTGGAGTCTGACTTTGGACCAGCGCTCCGACGGGAAACCTTAGGCCAAGCCGCTCTAAGTTCCTCAAGTTCGTGAGGCCGTCGAGGATGGTTGTAATCATACTCGAGATTATATATAATAACTGGGAAGAAATTCCCGCTGTAGATGGAAGCTGTAGAGGATGGTGGCGTCCATCATCGTGACTGACTGATCGGTGTCTCAGTTATCGGTGGTTATCGGCCGATTCAACTTCTCACTTCTTGTGTAGACCGATTGTCGATGTCCAGGATATATAATAGGTCTCATCTGGGTTGAATGATCTGTCACGTGGAGTAGATGAGTTCTGTCTCCGAGCTACATCGGATGGCATATCACTCAGTACACTGCTACGTTGGAGGTGAAGCCTAATGATGTTAGCTTGAGCCCCTGAGATGAGCCACTAAACGTACCTTGAAGTCTCCGTTGACACACAGTATTGTATATCCTACTGTCTACCACGTCCTCTTGCAGAATATAATTATAATGTTGGCAGACTTTTCCTTCTTCATTTTTCGTCTCGTTTTCGTAGGTCTTCAAGCGTTGCCAGCCACCGAGCTTATCATAGCTCGAGCCAATGTAAACTTTCGTTTCCATTTTTAGTTCGAATTGTTGGCGAAAAAAGTCTTGTGCTCTTCTGAATAATATAAGATAGAGTGCATATTGAGATAGTATTGTTCTTGAACTCTTTGCAGGTCAATATGAGGTTCTTGATCCTGAAAGTTCCGCAAATCATGACAGCCGAAGATCAAAAATTGAGCGATGAAAGCTGGAGGATAAATGATGGATGGTTATTCTTTGTTGTAGTTGATTCCATCGGAGCCACACCGTGATTGCTCTGGTGGGAAAGGAGTGAGGAAGACTGTTGAAAAGTTAGTATAAGCTTTGTAAGACTCTGTGGCTTTTTGATGTATATAACGTACCGTTGAAGGGATAAATGAAGTTCTGTAATGGCGATTCAAGTTCTTCAAGAGTCGTGGCCTTTAAAATACTATCCTAGGGTCCCCGTTTGAAGTTAAGGACTCGTACATGGCGGAGGCGTTTGTCCTCCGAGCTATGCTCCACACGGAGGCATACAAGCCGCTCTGCTAGGATAGCAGGATTAGGGTCGTGCTCAGTAAAGTCAGTCTCCTTAAAATTTATCTTCAAGTCTCGAGAGCCTCAGGATGGTGTCGTCTACGACGAAATCGCTATTCGTCCCCAATGACCTCATCCTCAGAGCCCTCCGCAGGGAACTTCTTCAGTCTGAACCTATCACCGGTCGCTAGGAGACAGGTCGTCGGAAGAATAGCCTATGCTGTCAGACAATACTTCAAAGTGCGGTCAAGACGAAATTTACCTGGGAAGAAATGTTCCTTAAAGGATAAAATGTCGAGATTGCAGTTTGGTGTATGTCTGCATGAGGGGGAACAGGATAATATATCTCATGTATATATAAAGAGTTGTGATAGAAGAAGATGAAGATGTGATAGCGATTGATCACCAAGGTCAGGTGGATTGATGAGGGTATGGAAGAAGAGGAGGTTGAGAAAGAAAAGAAGACCGACCTGAGGTATTTATACCCATGACTAGAAGGCTGGCCACCATTCACTCTATCCCAAGTCTTTGCCAACTGCAACTGCAGCCTAGATTGCATATCCAAACTTCACTCATCAACTTCTCGATGTCAGTTTGACTGCTGTTTTACAAGCGAAATAAATCATCTAGCAATCATTTCGATACAAAAGTTGCCGATTGCTCTTGAAAACTCCGGTCTCTGGTTGCAAATACTCGAGACAGCTCGAGGAGGGAGAGTAAAAGAACAAGATAGGCACTCGCCATGAAGGTAACAAGCAAAGCCAGAGATTGAAAGGGGAATCGATTATGTCACAATCTTGTCAAAATTGGTCAAATCACGGAATAAAATTGTGCTTGGAAACGGTAACTGTGATATTAGAAAAGGGGCAAATTTCCCAAACAATGCCTTGATGTTCAAACACCATCAAATTTGTCGGGTGGCGTAATTGGGGACCTGCCTGAATCCTTTGCTGGGTAGTTGCAGATGAGAAATAACAATGCTTTCAAGACTATTGGTGACAAAATGCTTGCGACGGAGTCAAATTTCTATGCGGCAAGTTTGTGGTACCAGCAATCGGGAGTGATTGGAAGAACAAACACCATGAAATCAACTCGGCATCGTGGAGGCATCTTAATTGCTACCGAGCACCAATCCGGCAACAAACACACGCTTCAGCAGCATTCTTGAATCATATAGTACCATTTCACCTATCTCTTGATTGTATAATTGTCAAAGCCCAAGAAAACAAGGCAAAGACCAAACAAAAACCCAAACTCCTTTAGACACCATGCATCTCGCCATCTCGTTCATTACATTTACTCAGCACTCTGTCCATCCATAACACCCCTCGAGAACCAATCCGCCAACGTACTAAACCGATCTTCACTATTCTCCAAATTACTCTTGAACAACTCATGCTTACTAGCACTCTCCTTCTGGCCCTCGCGCATCTTGCGGATCAAGTCGTTCTCCGGTGCACACTTTGGACACTCTGCATCACCATCATTGCCACCGTTTCGGACACAACGTTGATGGAAACTGTGTTTGCAGAGGAAGTGAATGGCTGGTAGGTCAAGTCGTTGGCTGCAGTCTGAGCACCAAGTTGCTTGGAAGACAGCGGGTTTGGAACCAAGATCGGCAAGCTCGGCGCGACGCTTTTCTGTATCCCCACGATAATTGTTGATGCGGTTTCGGTTGGAAGCAATCTCTTTGCGCTCTCTTGTGATTGTCTCGTGGAGATATGGTTTGATCATGCCCATGGTAGCCACGCCGCCGCCTGAAGATTGACCGACAAGTGTTTGGATAACCTGCAAAGGCGCCATGAGCCCGTCTTTGTCAATCTTGTTTAGCACGCTAGCCAACTCATCTGGTCCAGCTTCCTCTAGTACTCGTGGGTCGGAAGTGAGATATGCCAGTGCAGCTGGATATAATTGCGGCTCCTCAGGGCCATACTTTCTGAGAGCTTTCATAGCGCCTCGAGTATCCTTGGCCGATGTGTAAGATCTGAAAATGTCGAAACGTAATCCAGCCTGTTCTTTGACAAGGACTGTTCCGTCTTGAAAGTCTGCAAGATGTGAAAGAAGCAGAACATTCGAGCTTTCCATAGGCACGTGTTCACCCTCGATGAGCTTCTTGGCCTTTGCCTCCCATTCCTCCTTGTGGTGCTGTCCCTTCTTCTCACTAGCCTTGTACAAGTACATCTCAAAGAGGGTGGTGTATAGATCTGTTCGATCACTCGACTTGAGCTCCTTCTCTTCAAGACATGCTTCAAGGAAAACGATGAATTCATCGGGGTGGTCGATAAATGATGAAAATGCGGTTCTCGGTGGGGGAGGGGTGTACTTTGGTGCAGGAATATCGTCGTTATCCACGATAATGTTTCCGTCGCTGACAACAGCCCTTGTGTTTCCGACTGTACCAGGAGAAGCGACTGAAGATGTATTCATATATGGTAGAGGCAGCAAATTGGACAGGTTCTGAACAGCGCTAGCTGCGCCGGCTGCAAAGCCACCGCTTGCA
Organism: Fusarium algeriense; assembly: GCA_002982035.1. Taxonomy (NCBI): domain Eukaryota; kingdom Fungi; phylum Ascomycota; class Sordariomycetes; order Hypocreales; family Nectriaceae; genus Fusarium; species Fusarium algeriense. Next base: position 17,585 of record PVPY01001137.1, on the reverse strand, counting down.
GGTGTGTCAACCTCATTATGCACCGTCAAAGTGCGTCGAGGTCTGTAGTTGCCTGTATAGTAGTCCACAAACAGCTTTGTGGCATCTTGAGGACAATTCTCAATAAGCACTCGGGCGTATTTTTGTAAACAAGGATATGCCTGATCCAATTAGCAATTATCCAGTTCAGAAAGCGTTGGTACATACGATATCAGGGTCTTGACGCCAAACATAGTCGAGCGCTTCGACATAATTCTTTGAGTCTTCTATCAAGATATCCACCACAAGATCCGTCTCACCATGCTTCTTGGCAAGGTATGCAGCCTGCTCATAGTATCCACCTTGACGACACATGGCAATTGCTGTATCAAGATCAAACTTGAGGTCGCCAGGAGATTTGATGAACTTCTCGAGCTTGTTTATGTCTTTGAGCTTCGCATAACAGTTGAGCAGGAGGGTTGTGTGGTCCGCAGTCGCTTTTCGATGTTCGTGAAGTTGTTCCAGGTATTGAATCAGGTTGTGAATACGTTGTGTATCGAGGTACTAAGAACATTAGCCTCGTACGGGCACAAAGACAAGCAACTTACCTTGCGAATGACCTGAGATGGTTCGGTTGTATCAATGGCTCGGATATACTGAACCATGGCGCCGTCATAGTCAGCTTTCTGATATAAGTGGTCGCCGAACCGGCGGTAAATGAGGCTTTGTTGCTCATTATCCATTCCAGACTTTTGCGCCAGCTCGATAGCCAAGGGGAACATGTTCCTCTGATACAGCATTTCCAGTCGTTGCTGAAGGCTTTTCTCATGGTATCGGTAAACCTGATGGGGTTAATAAGAGGAACTCGAAATCGAAAGAATAAACTTGCCTTGCCATCTTGAAGAACTGTGAAGAAATCACCCCAGATGTCAACAAAGTGTCCCACAGGCGACATCAACGTTTCTGTATGGCCGATGGCTCGAAGATCCATATCCAACAGCACAAAAGACGACGCATTGAATAGAGAATTAGTAGAAGTACTACCAAAACGTCGCCTCATTGCCTCGGAATCTTTCGCAGTGCTGCTTGCTGGTGGGCACGCAAGCGCCACATATTCATTGTACACCCCAATCTTGCTCTTGGGCGATTCATATGCTTTAGGAGGTCCTCGACCATCAAGTGTGTAGGTGTAAATAGCATCGTCGCGCGCAACGATTACGCCTTCTGTATTTGGATCTCGCGTCATGCAGCCCACTGCGCAGCCAGCATCCTCGACCGTCTTGGGCGGTAATCCATGGCCCTTTTTGGACAGACCGAGTTTCAATATTCGTGAGGTTGTGGAGACGAACAATGTGGTGAGCTTTTGTGCCGCATCCCATGCAAGCTCAACACCGGTGATAGGCTCTTCTGACTCGAAAACGATGCGCTGTTTCGTACCAAGATCGTGGACCAACTCGCCTCGAATTACGGTGACTGCGCCATTGGTGAATCCCACAGCGATCTGTGTAAGGTCATCCGTAGCCGCAAACGCAGATATCTTCAACTAGTCAGTTTCCAATGTCGTATCAAGCTCCCATAAAAACTCACGGGAAATTGCCGTCGATTGTTGTTGATCATGACTGTGCTCAGACATGTCGGTGTGTTGGTCTTCTTAACAAGCTTGTCGAGCGCCCACACCTTAAGAACAGGCTCACTACTCATGTCCTCCTGTTATCGTCATCAGTTCATATATCCATTATCCGATGTCCAATGTCCAACGGTCATACCGCTACTGTCAACAAGAGACTTGTTCCTTCGACCTGGCGCATATGCGTGATGCTCCCAGCCTCGTAAGCCTGAAACCGCTTGACAATCTTCCATGACTTGTTTATTATGCTGACATATCCATCGAATGATCCAAGAAAGAGGCTATCGGAGCCTGCGCAAACGCTCGAGATCTCGTTTCCCTCGAAGAGCTGTCGGGTTTCGTCGTCGGTGATGTTGATTTGGGCGACGTCGAAGAAGTCAAACGACTTCCACTGCGGTTCATTGTTAGCATGATGAGTCTCTGAGTGCGCTGTAATCGACAAAGTCTATGCGCGCATAATAACAGGGTGATTCTCACTGAGATGGCCATCTTGAAGCATTCGGGAATGTCTTGAATTGGAGAAGATGGGCCGCGGCGCGATGACGATGGTGGGACGCTGAAGCTGGGGAGCTACAGGAGCTTGCCTAGCGCCACAGTGGCTGCAGGCACACAGCACCAACCCCATCACCGTCGAACATTAACTATCACGTAAAGCTAATCAAAGGCTCGCTTGTTTGACGCTCATTATAAAACAAGTGTCAGGGTATCATGTATGATATATTAAGGGACAACATTCCCTCGACTGCTTATAGTGAGTACCGAACCATAATTCTATATAAATCAAGCAAAACACCAGACACGCTCCTATTCCTGCCAGACCCGCCAACACCCAAACCCAATTCTTATAAGGCAAAGCAAAACGTCAATCATTCGCGCAACAGAAACGATCTGTTTATCCTTCTTTAGTTTTAGAAGCCACGGGGGTATCCTCTTTTTCATTCTCGCTCTTCTCGTTGAATACCTCTCGTGGTGTAATTAGAGGACTGCTCAGACCACCAATGCTGCCACTCACGCTCTCAGCTCGTCCATGGCCAAGTAGCCCACTTCGAATACTGGCCGCATCTCCTTGTTTGGCGTAGTAGCTGTTTCTATCACTGGAAAGCGCAGGTCCAACTCCCGTTGCAGAGTAAATGCTCGTGCGCTCTGTTCCCATTCGAGAATTGCCGTGAATACCAGGTGTAGTTGGCATGCCCATTGGGTCAATGTTCGCACTTAATACACTCAGTGGTAGACTTTCACGACTACCGCCCCAGAGTGACGAAGGCGCGAGAGCACGTACAGATGCATCTGTATCAAGAGAGCGTCGTCGTCGTCGCTTGCTTGACGACGCTAATGTCAGGATAGATGCATTGTCTGTCAAGAGATTGTTGGCGGTTGCAGCTGTGTAAGTCGTCGGGTTGCCGGTAGGAGCCAAATGGGGTGGAATAGCAGATGCTGGTGTTCCTGTAGTGGGGAATGGTTGGGTAAATTGAATAGACTGCGTGTTGCCATGATGCTGCGATGAATGTTGTTGAGCCTGACCGGCCCCATTAGGCGCCATCGACTGTATCGTGGTCAAAGTGGTCGTCAAAGATCGTACAGATGGTGCCGGACTCGAAAATGTACTGTCTCCCCCCCTCCTAGAATCAACTCCTCCTCCAACGGTACGGCTCGTTCCAGCTACAGAACTGGCCCTATGGCTTGGGGCCATGATTGAGTGGGAGGCCTCATGATCTGTCAAGACCGTACCCGCTACACTTCCACGCCCGATCGTTGGTGGTGCCTGATCTTCTCGAGATGTCTGGGTGGATCGGTCCACACTGGTATTGCTTGTACCCGTTTGTGTAGTGGTGAAAGTGCATGCACTCGTTCCGTTGGTTACACCATTGCCGACCTGACCCGATTCTGGGTATGGGTTGTTCTTTTTGTGGCTGCGCTTCTTGTGTCGCTTTTGACGTTCACCATCGGATGATTTGAAATTGGTGAGTTTCTTTACCCATGTTGAAAACGGTCTCCTGCGCTGACCTTGACGGTCTTGATATGTTAGCATCAGGCATTCCAGGGTATCACAATGTGGCGATATCGGATGATGACATGTATCGTTAATATAGACATCACTTAAGTACTTACCATGCTCTGGAGAAATTGCGTCGGTCGTCGCCATCAAATTAGAAGAAGTCGTCAAATTGAAACGGAACGCTACGTCGAAACTACTAGAACAGTGTCGTTGGGCAGCGGTTGGAGGCGGGGAGATAATGACAAAGTAAAGAAGAGAGACTCGCTGGGAGTAGAAAGGAAACGCAAATTGATGAGTCAATCTTGGATGAAAGATAGAATAATGAAAGGCGAAAACTAAGGGATGAAGCTAGAAGAGACGTCGTCAGCAGATCAAAGTGTGGTATGGCATGGGCGGCATGTAACAGTATGAAGGCTGAAAGCGGCGAAGCATATGGTACGAATGGTCGGGATCAGGGTCACGTGATTGATCTGTTGCATGACGAGTCAACTACACGGGCCAGAATATGACGATACTTTCTATTCGTTTATCGTCTATTTCTCTTTAGAAGACGTAATCCACAACTTGTCTACTTCTCTTGACCCCCTTTGTCTCCCGCAGGTACCCGTTGAATCTCCTGTGGCTTCGAGTCTGGACTGAGCTGACTCAAGGCTCAAGGCACATCTTTTCTTGGCGCCACCTCCACTACGGACCCTGGATTTGGGGACGGTTACCCACTGTGCCTTAATTAGATCGCCCTAAAACCATGTGCCCCTAGCTTCAGCTCGCTTCGACGTCATTTCCCAACTTGAACTTTTACACTTCAACACCACAGCCAAAGTCCAACTCTACACAAACAAGCATGATCCTCTGCAGAGTATGATCATCAGACAACTTCCTCAGGATGTCGTCGACAAGATCAAATCATCGGTCAACATTATTTCTCTGAACGGCGTTGTCTGTGGTCTCGTTGCAAATTCTCTAGACGCTGGCGCCTCCAAGATCAACATCACGATCGACTACAGCAGGGGAAATTGTACCGTTGAAGATAACGGGTCCGGAATTCCGTCCGAAGAATTTAAAGATGGCGGGGGTCTCGGGAAGCTCCACCGTGAGTGAAACGATATTAGTTCAATGAGGCTATTGTACTTACGCTTTCCTAGATACATCCAAGTTTCCTTCAAGGTCTTCTGTTCACGGGAAGCATGGCGATTTCTTAGCATCCCTTGCTACTTTTTCTCTACTAACCATCACATCTCACCACCAAAGACATATTTCACACAACTCCATTTCGTTTCATAACTCTCGTGTTCTAGTTAGACAGCTGCCTTCACCCCCTGAATCGCGACTTACCAGCTTCGATCATGGCACTCGAACGACTGTGCGAGATCTTTTTGGCAATATGCCAGTCAGAGTCAAGCAGAGGGCCGCGCTAACTGAAAGATCGTCTATCGACAAAGAATGGTCAAGGTTAATTCGAGCTGTCGTAGGCCTGCTTCTTGCCTGGCCATCAGGTGTATCCATGTCACTGAAGAATGCAGCTACTCAACGTGAGTTGCGATTCCGGCCAGCAGAAAAGGCAGACATCATGTCTAGAACTTCTCGACTTCTCACGCAAGCTGGTCTTGCTGACTCGAGCGATGCCGACTCTTGGGTTCCTATATCGGCATCATGTGGACCAATATCCGTCAAAGGCGCTATATGTACGAATCCAGTTGCGACGCGGCGCTCTCAGTTTATTAGTCTGGGGATCCAGCCTGTCAGCAACGAGTTTGGCACAGACGTTCTTTATGAAGAGATCAACAAGACCTTTGGCAACTCCAGCTTTGGTGTGATTGATGGGGATGAAGACTATAACGGTAGCTCACCGAAGCTAGAAGAGTTCACAGGAAGAGACTTGAGAAGTCGGAAAGGCATCGAGCGATGGCCCATGTTCTATCTCAAAATCACTGCTACGGGATTAGAGGGTATTGATAACCCAGATCGACTTAACAGTCAGGGCCAGACACTATCTTCGATCCTTGATCTTTTGAAGGCTACTTGTTATGGGTTTCTCAAAAAGCATCATTTTCGACCACAAAAGGTTCGCCTAGCCCCCGAAGAGTCAGTATTCTCGACAGCGAAGACGTTGGGTCGGTCGAAAAAGCCTAAGAAGCAACCGCTCTCGTCATCGAATAGCTCGAGGGCCAGTTCCGTCGCTCCCATCTCCAGATCTAGTTCGGTTGGAGAACGAACGGACAGTCCCTTTGAGGGTTGGCATCGAGTCAAAGTGGGAAGGGCTACGCCACTCAGCGCCACCTCAAAAGCGGTGGATGTTCGTACAAAGATGCGTGAAGAGTCACCTATGGGACGTCTTGTTGGAGAAGGCGGGAAGTTGTTGCGCAAACCATTTGACGAACCATCCCCTGAGCCTGAAGATGAGAAAAGAGGCTCGTCCGCAAACAATGGTGTGGGCCCAGAGACAAGCACTGTTTACACTGAAACAAGCGATGGCAACACAAGCAGAAGTGTTACCTGTCAAGGTGCACAGAAGCGAGACAAGCATCCTAGCAAATGGCTTCAAGGTGTCATCAGCTCATGGGAGAATCCCATTTTTCAGTCTGTAGAACCATCGGTGCCGTGTATTGATGGCCCTGCACAAGATCAACTGCATACGTGTGGTAGAGGTGGTCATGGAAGCGTTCATGTTGGTTTTGACGCTGGATCTATGAGTCTGAACGGTCGGATCTCACGTCAAGCACTGGCTCATGCTACTGTGATAGAACAGGTTGACCGCAAATTTATATTGGTAAAGCTACCCCTTGCACATGCGACATCGGGGTCTTTGGCGCATGACAAGCAGAGTTCGGCCTTGGTCATGCTTGATCAGCATGCAGTTGATGAGCGATGCCAACTCGAGGATCTTATGGCGAGCTATTTCACTCGCGACTCATCGACAAACCAGACTTCGCCCTCCATAGAACCCACCGATCGGCCCATAATCTTTGAGGTCTCAAGAGAAGAGTGGTCACTTCTAGAACAACATCGCGATTACTTCGATTCATGGGGCATCACATACCAGACACCGAACTCCTCACAAAACAAAGTCATTGTCACAGGCCTTCCTCCGAGCATTATCGAACGGTGTCGATTAGAACCCCGACTACTCATCGAACTTCTTCGCACAGAAATTTGGCGAAGTGTCGATAGTAGTGTTCCACTCGTCCGACCTTCAACTATTGCCCCTGACAAACCTTTAATATCACGTTTTAACGGATGTCCAAGGGGTATTCTGGAGTTGCTACACTCCAGAGCCTGCCGAAGTATGTTTCTTGTCCTTGTTTGCTCAGGCTTTTGCTGATTTTGTGTGCTAGGTGCAATCATGTTCAACGATGTTCTTACGATACAGCAATGCGAGGACCTCATTACCCGCCTGTCGCGTTGTGCATTCCCTTTTCAGTGTGCGCATGGTCGACCCAGTATGGCACCGTTAATCGATCTTGGAAATGGGGCTAAGTTTGGTGGTTGGCAAGAATCACAACGACAGAAGAAGGTATCATGGAAGAGCTGGATAAAGGAGTCATAATGTTCTATGAGAGTTTCTTGATACCCTTGTTACATGAACCATGTTTTACATTTTCACCATGAATAGAATATCTTTGTACATTCAAAGCAATGCTCATTGAACCGCTTGTATGAAGCAAATATGCAAGCAACTAGGGATATCTTTCTAGGTTTACACGGTTTTACAAACTAAGACAAAGATTCCAGCGCTGAAAATAGCAATATTCTGTGACATCGACGCCTCAATAGCAAGCCACCATGATCGGCGCTATGATGAAATCCGCTCTCCAACGCCGTTATACATCCAACGCCTCATGTGCAGCAAAGGCCTGGCTACCTTTGTATGGCTGGTCCATTGTAAAGAGAAAGGGTATGATTTGTGAAATTTTAGGTCGTGACTCATTTCGTTGATTCGCAACTCATATGCGAGATCAGAGGTATTTCGGAAATAGTGAGTTACTCGGAAGTATGAGTGTAGGGTTCGACTTTTTAGACTGCCGCTGCAGACTGTGTCTCCTCAGCTGGTGGATTTGCGGCTGCCTCGGCCAGATGGCGATCAACGGCCCCGATCTGGCGTTGTTTGGCTTCCTCTTCAGTCTCCTTGATCCAAATCTTGTTGTCGTGATCCCATCGGTGTCTGTAAACTCTGTTAGCATGTGAAGGTTCGAGTGAATGCCCCGCCAACGGTATGATGGCGAAACGGCTGTGGTGGCAACATACCCTGCCCAACTCTCAGTGACCAAACTCTTGGTATCATATTCTTCAACCAAGATCTTGTTGAAGTTGAAAGGAACACGAGCTTTGACGCCCTCAAATTCGGTGATGCGCATAGGCCACAAGTCCTGGCTCTTATACCGATGCTTATTCTTGCAGCTCCAGACACCTGGGCGATCTGCCTCGCGCTCACGCAGACCAGTAATATCAACATACATGCCGTTTTGCATGTCAATCCAACGGCCATCAATGATATTCCTTCCATCAGCACGGTCAATATCACCGTGGTGGGGGTTGATATCAAGAAGATATTTCTTGGAAATAAATTCTCCTGTGGCGGCTTCGGTATAATTCCAATTATGCTCAGTACGGTTGAGATTATCACCAATCCATTGAAGGGTGTTGTTTGACACTTGAACATCAAGGTCGTAGTCCCAAGGCATGATTTGGCCGTTCCACCACCAACCGAGAAGAGTTCCATGAGCAATCCATGTTTCAACTCCGTAGCTGTTCATGTGGAATAGGTAGCTTCGAATTAGATCTCGAAGAACGAGGCGATGTTCCTCATATGAGACCTTTGCTTGGAAATAACGATTATCATAATGGCCAAGCTCGATATTTCGACCGGCTTCGACGAAGTATTTCGGTGTCTTTTGGACTTGATCTGCGCGCTTGGCAAGCGACGAGGAATCTTCGGTGTCTCGGGTCTCGTGAGATAGTGAAGGAACTGCGAGAGGGACGGCTTTCGTTGAAAAGGAAGCGAAGCCCCAGAGGAGTAGCGACTTTATTGAGCGCATGCTTGCTGCTTGGTTTATGCAGACAGTAAGAACAAAGTCAGAGAGGAGGTTGGCACTCGAGGGAAACGTATGCGGAGGCGAAGCGCTTAAATGGTAAAAGAATGTTATGCAACAGGAGCGGGCGGATCGGATCGTCACAAGGTACGAAGTCTTGATAAAAAAGATAAAGGGAGAAGAAATATCAATACTTTTTGATCCAAAAGAAAAGGAGAAGGGTTGTGATACGGAGGGAAGAAGAGTAATGTATCACAGACAATGTCAACACATGATTAATATCAGGAGAGAGGGAACACAGAAATAAAAGATTGGAAAGAAGAGACGGTGATGAGGGCTTCTTTCCTTGAAATGAATGACGGCAGATGTGGGCTCCTTATCCCCAGCGGAAGGAACCTCCCGAGCAGGGGGGAGAAATAAAGTACAGAAGGAAGACGCAAGCCCGTGCAAGTGCAAGGAAGACCGGCAGGTGGGCGGCGCCGCGACTGTTTCCAGGGGGCGCGGGGGCCAGCCTAACCCTGGAGCACGCGCCTCCTTGCCTAGAGCGGGAATAGGTACCAGTATAAGTGTAACAGGGACATCCAATTGTAAGACACGAGTATCATATTCAATCGATCTCATACAAGCCAGATCTAGATCATCATGCGATACCCCTTGACTTGACTTTGTGGCTTTTACTCAACTGTTAAAGTTTCTCCTCCAACGCCTTTATTGTCATTTCCATTTTTCTTATCGCAATTAGAGTCTAATTAACGCTTAATCCGTTTTCGAAAAAGATATACATCAGCCACACGGCAACCAGCATCCGAGAATCGTTGCACGTAACGATACAAACAGCATCTTAGTCTTGGCTGTGTAATAATGCGCCCACGCCGAGAAATGCCAATGTTTACAACGAATTCTTTTCAGCGACTGAACGACTAGGAATACGTGGACATTGAGTAAAGTGGACTTGCAGCGGATGCGCTACGCCCCGCAGAGGAAAGAAGTCGTGTGCTGTTGATCATCATGATGAGTTCTGCCAAGCATGAGTGAAATGAGGCCAAGACGTGCTAAATCCAACTGTAAAACAAAATCAAGTTTTCGGCAACTCAAGGCATTGATGGGAATTCTTGCATTACCGGAAATGCGGCATTGATTCTGGGTGACTAATAGCTTCGAGACTGCAGCCACAGTTGTTAAAGATAGGTTTGATATTAGTCCGAGCGAGCACTTTATCGGGGGCCCCATCTGGCATGGTCGAGATCTCGCTGCGTCGTCATCAACTTTCCGATCCGGAGTTAGCACGCACCGAAGCGCCGGGGATTGCTTAGCAAGGGTCTTTTTTATCTCCAATGCGAGAGAATTCTTTTACTAATTAGACTTGACCTTTAAAAATTGGACCATGATTTAACACTGCAGAGTCTACCCCAATGTTTTCCATCGAAATAAGATTCAACCAAGGTTTGAGTCAGATTACTAAGGCATGCATGCATGCAACCTTATGCATCCAAAACCTTGGACTAGGCAACGCAACACCACATCAAACAGGGGGCCAAAACACCAAAAGTTGATATCATGAGTAATTCTCATGAGGCGACTCTCCCGCCGGGAATTGAACCCGGGTCTCAAGCGTGACAAGCTTGCATACTGACCACTATACTACGGAAGACGATGACTGTTGAGCAACCACTGTAGCGGAGTTCGACGTCAGGTGGTCGGGTAACAGGCCTTATACACACACCAAGTGACAAATTCGGTAAATAAAAATGAACCACTTCTTGGTGTATTTCCACTGGTGTTCAGACATCTCCTGTGAATTGACGCATTTTGAATGACTACTTGTATTTCAGAGTCTCTCCAGTCCCGACTCCCTACTGGGCTTATATCAACAGTAGGACAAACCGATAGCTCAAGTTCGGTTTCTCATGAGGAGCAAACGGCTTTTAGGGACAATTCACTGTAGAAGAGTACTATACACAACTTAGGGCTGGAACAGGATAAGACTTAGTTATTGTACAAGGTACCTTACTAAGGAAGCTATGAACAATGATGCGAAAGGTCTCATGAGAGAACGGTTAAGTGGGTTGCATTGTATATAGTATAAACGCCATCCTGGATGCACTAGATCTTTATCCTCTAACTAGTCACTCCTCTAGGCAGCTAGTTAAAGAGTCTTCTAAACTCATCCTAACTTATTATTAACTTATTTTAGTTTATCCTTAACTCATTCTAACTTATCCTAACTTACTTAAAACTTATCCTTATATAGCTAAACCTATTTATCTTAAATTTATCTATAAATATATATATATTACTTAAGATCCAAATCTCATTCTATTATCTTCTAGTCACGCCATTTCCCTGCATTTAGCTGTTAGTTAACGTTCAAGCTCTGAGAAAGCTGCTGGGTCTTACCTGTCTTCAAGTCGAAACCGGCATCCCTCCACAGCGCCTCGTTTCCATACTCGTTGATGAACCATTGAACAAATTCTAGAGAAGCGGCAGGGACATCTGTAGCCTTGGGGCGGACATTATTTCTCGTACACCACTGCAAGAGAAATTGAATGTCTTCGGCGTCGGTGTCTTTCTTATCTGAGCTTGCACGACCCAAATAGAGTTGCATTTGGCATTGAGAAGAAGCGTGGGTTGAAGAACACGAACACCCTGCACCTCAACGACCGAGGTTGAAGATGAAAAGTCCTCCCTGAAGAGTGCAGGAGGTGCTAGGATCTCGATTTCCACGGGAGGTTCACTGCGGTAGAATGTATGCAGGGTCTTTTTATCGATGTCGAAGTAGTCCGGGTAACTCTTCAGAAGTGCCCTGGCCGCCTTTGTCTCCCCTTTAGGGACCACAAAGTCAACATCAAACGTAGCATGAGTCGATCCAAGGAGCACGCAAGCGGCACCACCGACTACTGCGTAGGATTGTTGGTTTCCAAGGATTTGCGCAATGGTGCGAGCACCTGTGATTAATCACATTGCTCTGAGGAGGGGCACGACCTTGGTGTGACATGGCATATAAAGTATAGTGGAATTGATATGAATGATAAAGATGGAAATAAGGGGTTTGATGTGCGAATGGTAACATGATCGGCTGGGCTTTTTATACATTGACAGAAGCACACATGGCTCCATCGTCGTCGACTTTATACCACAGCCGCACGCCTACATATAGAGTATGATCTGCTTAAGTTTCATATCCTCGCATCTTGAAATAATTCATAGGTAAATAGCCTTCCTCATTGAATTTGATCCCAGAAATGTAGCATGTTACCCATCAATTCAGCCAACAAGTCCACCTAAGGCCCAATGAGGTTCCTTCAAAGAGACCATTGGCGCCGGACTCAAGTTCAGGAACCAATAAACCACAAAAAAGGTAACTGTAAAGACAAAAATAAACAACAAAAGTTATAACAAACCAACCAACTTCACGTTCTATTCAGCGTTTAGCGCTATAGAATATGTACAAGTATAGTTCTATACAGGCTGACACCTGCAGTATCAAGCTGTTAAGTAGTATAAATAAGTAAGATTATATAAAATTATCCTAAATTAAAATTAAAATAAAATAAAATAAAATAATTCTAATTCTTATTAAGTATTCTTTATTACTTTGTGTACCCTTTTAAAATTTATTAACAGTTTCAAAATCTAGACTAGGTCACTTCTGTTACCTCAGGGGTAGTCAGAGCTCTCCATTGTTAGCCGCAGCTAAGTGGGTCCTGCATTGAGCCCCTCCATTATTAGGTTGCTCGTTCTTGAATACCCTGGACTTAGAACTCATTCCTCACTTCACACTTTCAGTGCTATGTCAAATCTCACAATGCCGCCGCGCAACCGTTTCGAGCCTTGCGAGATCTTACGTCGAGATGGGCTGGCCTGCTTGCTGTGGTTAGAAGATGCCATCGCCAGTTATGACGTTCCAACAGTTGCATTCGACCTTTTTCTCTTGGTATCCGATCCTAAGGATGCAGCAAGAAGCTTACGTCTCGCTAGATGGACTGATGTTGAGACAGACGCTCAACGTTGTCCCTTTCTTGTTAATCGTGATGCCATTCAGTCTCTCTGCCTCGAGCCTCCTGCCATAGAGGAACAGTGCGAAACCCCATAGGACAACTACCACCGCCTCCCAGGGGTCCTCCGCCACCTACCAGGACAGTGCTGCTCTCTGCGCGGGACTGTAATACTTCCATCGAACCTCTTTCGTCGGGACCTCTCCATGACGGAAACTTTGTCCCGCCTTTGCAGTTCCTTGTCGATGGCTTAATATCAGGTGTTCTCGACGCCCCACCCTCAAGCCTACTTGAAAGAAGGCTGGCTATACAGCTGGTCTATCTATACGCGCACTATCGCGACATGCGCTCTCCAAAGCTTGTTGAGCAGCTCAGTTTCGAGAATCGTCAATTTCATATCGACGCGCTAACTGGGCCATCCGTCGGTAAAGCACCACTCATCGCTTGGGGTCGTCAACTAAGGCGTGAGCTTCTGGACAGTACGCGACAGCTCATGAACGAGAATTCACTTCTCTCTGCAAATCCTGCCGAATATCAACCCTTCATCTCAAGCACCCGTTCCCAGTTTCGGATGTTGTCACGCACTACCTCGCCCGCGTCATCGCCCACCCGTAGTTCTGCCACAAAGGAAAGGTTGTTGTCGACCTGATGTGTCAACCCGGAAGCAATGATCTTCCAACCTTGGCCTCTTTCTGTTAAGGGGCTTGTTCAGCGAATTAAATATTGTTGTCCAGAAGACCCTGATCAAAATTATACCCACATACCTCGGTTACGACACCTCTTCCCGATGTTGTTTTTCTTTGAACTTTCACAATAGTTTGTGAGGCCATTGTGTTTACTCCCCTGGCGGAAGTACTCTCATAGCCCATTTTACAATAAAGCAGATATATAAAGGAAACTCAATGTATCAAACAATAAAGTCCTTCCCATCTCCTTCTATCACCTCTCCGTGCTTCTTGTATTTCTGCGTGTCCAAAGAGTACTCATTATGGACAGCCTCTGTGTGGGCACTGGACTTCGGACGGGCGCAGCATGACTTCCAGAGGGATAGTAGTAGGTACACGGGGCGACTGAATAAAGCAGAGGGGATTGTATAAGTACCTATTTACCGATTTATTTCTCAAGGTATTGTTTTTATGTAAAAGTCAAACGAAGGGGAAGCTAATCACTCAATTTTGTCGATATAGGATACAGTACGCGGCCAGGTTTCCACAACCCTCACTACAACAGGTGATAGCCTGTTATTCTTCCGTAGTATAGTGGTCAGTATGCAAGCTTGTCACGCTTGAGACCCGGGTTCAATTCCCGGCGGGAGAGATCCAGCCATCTGCGATACGCAGATCCTCTTTTTTGGTGTTGTTAGCGACAATGCACATCGACTTCTTAACTTCGCTACTTGGAACTTTTACAGAACAACAAGCAAGGAATTTTTTTACTTTTTAACTAAGGTAACGCCTTTTAATAAATTATATATAGTTCTCCGATCGGTTAGTTTCCATCTCCCTCTGTAGCTGTGTCTGGAACGGCAGACCGCGGACGGTAGGCAGGCGAGGGTCATCCCAACCGCTGACACGTCCGGTATCAACAACCTTGGTAATCTTTCGCTTGGAAAGGAATGTTCGGATAAAGTTGATACGGGCAAACTCCCAGAGGTTAACCTTGCGGAGCTTGAGGTTATCGATGAACCAGTGGTATTGCTCGTTACGGTCGGCATACTACTACACCTTTCCTTTCCCTCTGCTGCGTCTCAGATTTCTCGCCGGTGAAGAATCGTTGGTCTCCTCTTTGTTCAAGACAGATTTAATTTCTATGATGTTTTTGCTCCCCTTGTCATTTCTCGCAGTGTCATTTCCTTGCTGTGACGAGTTGTCGCTCGGGTGAGATGCAGGAGCCTCTCCTTGATATACCGATGGCATAGCTGCCGGTTCCTGTTGTTCTGACTGTTGAGTAGTTTCCTGCGCGGAACGATCGAGAGGTGGCAAATCCCCGTAATACTTTGGATTCGTGAAAGAGGGCCCATTTTCATTATATCGGCCACCGACGAGGATATTAGACTTTGGATACTGGTGCTGTAAAGCGCATGCCGTCTTAGTACGCTCAGGAGATCCATCCGAAAATCCAAGGATTTTGTAGACAACGACATGCCCCTAGCATACTTCGCCCTATTTAGTATTATCTGCTAAGTCAGAAACGTAGTGGGAAAACATCCTCCGTTTGTCGAAATATCGCAGATAATACAGGAGTGCTCTCCAGTTTTGTTCTTGTTCGTATGGATTCTTGGAGGCCCAGTCGTTCCATTCCTTCACAAAGGCGTTGTATGCTCTGATTCCTTCGTCTTCATCTCTGCAGCAGCGATCCCATCCTTCTGGAGGCTCGGTGGGTTGAACGGATGTTGAAGGAGGAGGTGGATTAGAAGACCCGTAAGAACCCATTGTTACTAGCAAGATGATGATGATGATGATGTTGTTGTTGTTGTTGTTGACGATGATGAGAGAAGAATATCTATCAAATCAGGAAGACGGTAAATTCAGTACCTAACCTTCCGTTGAATGCCTTGCCACAGCCAGAAAATGCAAGTGCTGGTGGGAGGAGGTGCAGCCAGACATTTACCCAGCGTAACAGAAGCAATAGCTAAGAGGATGTTAAAAATCCTAATATTAACTTTGAGTAAAAAGAATACATAATGTATAAAATATTGAGTTTCTAATGCTCTCATATATTTTTACTTATTTTTAATTCTATATAAGTTATATCCCTTTCTTAAGTTTATTTAAGTATTAAGTACCTATCTTAAGAATCTTAAGGGAGGCTAAAACTTCAGACGTCCAGTCTAATTGACACAATATTTAGGTAAGCTTAGCACGATTTTAGTTGACACTTTGATTAGTTTATTTTCGTCCCCTAATACAAGGTCTTAAGTCTTCTGACACCCCAAGGGAACCCAAGACTGGCTATTTCCTCTGTTATCCCCAAGCTTATCTTTATAACTCGTAGGATTTAAGGCTTCGAGAATGAATCATAGCTGAATATCGTCTGAAGGCAGCATAATAAGGACCACGGGTATAAATCAGAAAATTCAAGGTATAGAATCAAGTTCATTCTTTGGGCAAGATAATGATAACTCGCTAGTATCCAAAATGACCGGGTATGTACCTTATCCATTCAAAAGACTCATCGCTAATATCCAATCGTAGCATGCTTATATCCAAAACCATAGACCGACTTAGAATCGCCACCTGTGGCCAGGATGCTTCCAGTCCAAGTTTGCAATCTCCTCGGGTGACAGGCCTGCAAGCTCCTGCTCGACGTTCTTCTTGTCGCGTCGTCTGTTGTCCCACTTCATCCAGAAGTAACCAGAAATGCTAAGAATGAAGATCATGCTACCAGTGGCACAGTTGAGACCATTGCCGATGGGAAAGTTGGGGGCGTCCTTGACGAGGTAGGACCAGGTTGCGATAAGACCACCAATATTGCCAAACATGACCTGTGAAGTGTTAGCGAGGGTTAATGTGGTTGATGGGAGAGAAACTTACGTTCATACCGATGGCACTGCTTCGTGCGGTATCACTGACGACGTTGGCGCTGATGTGGGCGTTGGTCATTGTACCCAAAACCATACAGGTACTGGCAATCAAGAAACAAGCACCATATCGAACACTAGGAGTCTCAGAGGCCAAGAACATAGCGTAACCGATGATGACGGTGGGAGCGGAGAGGATGATGAAGATCTGTCGCCTGTCGAGATACCAACTGATGGCAGGGAAGAGAACAGCAAAGACAGCTCCAACGGCATAAGGAGGAACACTGTGAAGCTGCTTCTGAACGGTGCTGTACTCGGGGTAGATGGCTCCGACGATAGTGGGAAGGAAGAAAGCAAGACCCTGGACGGTGATGTTGTTGAAGAGGAAGATGAAGGCGATCTGAAGAGTGACGGGGTTGGAGATGCCGCGCCAGAGCTTGACTCGATCGATACCGTCAATGACTTCGGTTTGGGCAAGACGCTCGGACTTGACACGGGCGATGCAGAGATCCTTCTCCTCCTGGGTGAGCCATCGAGCAGTCTCGGGACGATCGGTGAGAGTGACGAAAGCGAGGAGACTGAGACCGATGGTGATGATACCCTCAATAGCGAAGATCATTCGCCAGTGGTGAAGGCTACCGAAGTGTGGAAGCTTGAGAATAGCACTGGCCAAGAGACCACCGAAAGCACCAGCAAGAGGAGCCATGACCATGTAGAGAGACAGACGGAAAGTCAACTCAGAGCGCTTATACCAACGGGAGAGGTAGTATGCGATTCCAGGAAGCATACCAGCCTCGAAGATGCCGAGAAGGAAACGAACACCGCAGATGGCGGCTTGACTGTGGACGAAGGCGGTAGCGACACTGACGATGCCAAAGGCGAGAGAGGTAGCAGGGAGGAACCAGCCGGGGCCCATCCATTTACAGCAAACGGTAGCGGGGATCTCGAAGATGATGTATGAGATGTAGAAGACGGAGAGAATCTTGTTGTAGTCGTAGCCTTGAAGCTTGAGATCATCTGTTAATCCAGCGATACGGGCATTACCTAGGGTGTGTTAGTGAGAGTTGAGTTGTGCAGAGTGAGAGTGACTCACCGATGTTGGCGCGATCGATGAAGCAGAAGAGATACAATACTGCGACGGTTGGGACAGTGTACAAGTCGAGTTTCCATCGTAATCGGCGCTCAGCAGCTGGGTCGAATTGGACCAGAGAGTTGCCGTAGCTGTAGAGTATCATCAGTATGAGTTGTGGCTCAGGTGAGTGGAGTTGAGTTGAGATACTCACGCATCAGTGGCAATATGGCCGTGACCAGCAGCATCATGATAATCATTAATGACACCCCCAGCAGCACCCTTCATCTCAGAGTGCTCATCAAAACCCTTCTCCTGATCCCTATCAGAGGATGTAGCCGCCATGATGGGCACAGATCAACAAGACCACTAGAAAAGAAAAGAAAAGAAGAA
>PVPY01001136.1:0-41885 GCA_002982035.1 Fusarium algeriense | reverse complement strand
GGTCCAGAGGGCTCGGGATCGATGCATCGGAGGTACTTGTTAGCTGCCTCATCAGAGGACTGGGGTGACTCGACTAGTCAGTCATGCCCCCAGACTCCGAAAATTAATCGAAGTCATAAAAGCATGGCATGTCCGTTATTATCATGATCGGTAGTCGGAGAAACTCACACGATGAGATCGGACGGTAACTAAGAAGATTTCCATACAAAGAGTCTTGCGATATGCAAGAAAACGCAGGGTTGCGATGGCACCCGTTCAGTTACCTCGTGTACCATACAAAAAGGAACGGTAGAAAATGCGTTACTAGACAAGCAGGATGCGGACGCTACTTCTAGTCCTTGCCAGACAGGATCGGGTGACTGTTTGCTCGTCGTACAATAGTATGACGGCATCTGTAACGAAATGTTTCTTAGGTTTGTTGAAGGAGAATTCAAACGCCGATCGCCAAATGTTTCATTAACCTTAGTGCCCTTTGACCACCAAGATACGATTGCGAGGCGAAGGGAAATTGACTATAGCATTCCATCTCGAAAACAAGTGTGAGCATTGTATGGATTGTCTCACATCATACTCTCTTCTGCCCTGACCTGATTGTCATTGTACTTGGGACACAAATAGTAACAAAGACAATCAAGTTGAGGGCTGCATGGCGAGGGTTTGCGGCAGGCAAATACTATGTATGACTGCATCAAAGCCTCGATGGGATGGCTGATGGCACCTCTTTGTGGCAACCAAGCATGCCCTAAGGCATGAAGGAATCCTCGGTGTGCTGGCAGGATTTGGCCCAAACATGTTCAACACAGCCTCAATGCCAACTTGAAATGCCATCCAGTGACTCCGCAATGTTGTCGTAGATCCTGACCAAAGGGCCCGTTTCAGATGCCAGGGCGACCAGGGGTCCGCGCTTAAACGTCATAATAATCATTCGTGCCCCAGTCATCTTGCACCCTGAATTTCTGTCTTTTGGTGATGCCTTCCATATTTTCTTTGTATGCTCAAGACGTTCCTTAGCCCACCCGTTCTCGATTATGGCCCTGTTTGAATCCGCCAACTGCGATCGAAATGCGACCGCTCCAACAGCCAGCGACGCCGGCGTCGCAGGCGCTGGTGTAAGCTTCAATTCGAAGAACGGAAGAGAAGAAACTGGGCGCTAACAACTTGACAGATCTTATTGTCCTTCATGATCACGGCGTTGCTCGCCATCATATTATCAAGCAGTGTGATTTTTGCCGAAATGCGAGGGAGAGACTCGGTCATCCGACGAAAACTTCTCAACGGCTATAGTGACTCTCAAATTATGCAGGGAATTGGTATTCAGAGTGTTGGACTCGCCAAGATGAACAGTCTCGTACCGTATCACTTCTTTCTCATCTGGATGCTGTCACTTCTTTCCATGGCGACTCACAACGCGACTCTTCTGGCTCTCAAGCAAGATTACCGCCGCGATTGGGTGATTCGATGGCTGCGACAGTTCCTTATGTTCGTCAACTTGGCACTATCGTGCGTATCTGGCGTCTTTGTTCTCGAAGGTGTTTCGAAGGGTTTGGACGACAAGACTCTCCCGATATCCTGCGTTTGGGAGGTCGAGGGCAAAGGCGCTGCGTCAAACGCGGGACTTTCTTATGTTGGTACAATCGTCGTTATTGCTGGCAACTGTATCATCTTTGGCCTGGCTACCTGGTATCTTCACAGCAAGCAGCAAAGGTTTTATAAAATCATTCAAATTGTCGGTTTGGTGTTAATGACTGCTATCGCCATTGGAGCTGCTATTCGAATTATTTTGCTATCCCAAGCATTCGGCCACCCGTCGATCGAACTTAAAGACAACGGCGAGACAGTTTGGAGCTTCGGACAGCTTCTGTCTATGCTGCTTCTCATCCTTCCCTTGGTAAACGTCATTGAGATCTACCGAGGCGAGATCCAAGTCCCGGGGCCTATTCGAGACGAGCGAGCCAAAGTTTACGATGGTGAACTTCAGGATAACCCACAAGGGTCGCGAACAAATCTCTTTCAAAAGTAGAGAATGAAGTCAAGAGACATGATTTGGTTTGAGTGGAAAACAACGAATTTGATAATATGAATAGAAATGGAAGCAGGGACTGTGATGAAGGATCTGCGCGGCACGAAAAGATACCCTTTATTCTTTCTTTCCTTGATGAATATTTAGAGAAACTGAGTCATCCTCTCGAATTGTACCTAGATAGGAGCAGATTACGATGGGCGCGACTTACACCTAGAAAATGAAATTGTATCATCTAACGTCATTACACCTACTTTTATCATTCTGACGTGGGCTATTCAGATCTCATGCCTCGAACCCAAGTTTGTCTCTTAGATCATGTCTGGTAACTGGCTCTTTTGAGTTCTGATTAACGGTTGTTTAGTAGCACATCACTTTGGGCGTTCTTCTCAAGGAATGGTTATAAGGATATTTGTATTTGGTTATTGATTCTTAGCATTGCGTTCCATTATCGTTTAACTCGTCTATTGGACCACGCACTTGGCTGGTAGTCCACAAGGTCCCTCCTTAACCTCCTTGAGCTCTTGAGGTCCCTTGTTCTCCTTTTTAGGAGCAGTAGTATCCTTTTCAGCCTCAGCAGGCTTGTTGGTGTTCGATGCCACCTCAGGCGCAGCCTTGGCTTGGCTGCTGCCATGCAGTCAACCAGTAAACTTGGCGACGGTCTGGTAGAAGTTCTCTCCCTGGATCTGAGCAAGCTCGAGCTCCTTGGCAGAGGGCTGGCGAGAGCCGTCACCACCAGCGAAGGTACCGGCACCCCAGGCGCTGCCACCGCGAACCTCAGAGAGGTCAGTCAGAACGCCGAAGGCCTTGGCGTAACCAAAGGGAACGTAGATGATGCCGTGGTGAGTGAGGGTAGAGATGGCGTTCTGAGCAGTGGTCTCCTGACCACCACCCTGGGAGGCAGTAGAGACGAAGATACCGGCCATCTTGCCCCAGAAACCACCGGAAGCCCACTGCTTGCCGGTCTTGTCCCAGAAAGCCTTCCACTGAGCGGGGAAGTTTCCGTAACGGGTGGGGATACCAAGGAGGAAGGCATCGTAACCCTCAAGGACGGAGGGGTCGTCGAGGGTAGGGACATCGGTGGGCTTGGGAGGAGCGTGCATCTTGGCGAGGACGTCCTCGGGGAGGGTCTCAGGGACCTGGAAGAGGTCGGCAGAGCCGCCGGCCTTCTCAATACCGGCCTTCTCAGCCTCGGCCAACTGCTTGATGTGGCCGTACATGGAGTACTATGGGGGGTGTTAGTGTACTGTGGTAGTGTAGTCATGAGTGGTGTGTTGTATGAGGGTAGAGACAAGCCATTGAACGGTGCAATCGTGAATTGGACTCCGTGTCATGTATGGCAAGCTCAAACATCTCACATGAGTAACGATAGTTATCATGAAGAGATGATGATAATGGCGGGCCGGGGATGACAAGATATGGAGGGGTAGAACGTACGTAGACGATAGCGATCTTGGGAGCCATTGTGAGTGATTTGGGGGGGGTATCAAGTAAAAAATTAAAGAAAAATACAAAGTATAGAGATGCGATGAGTAGTACTGAGTGATGAGATGGAACGAGAAGAAACGGAATAGCAGACGAGGGGAGCGTCGTCTTATAGCTTAAGAGAGGGAGAGCTTCTTGGAAGCTTCTACATCTAGGAACCGGGATCTAATCCACAATAAGGTACGTATCATGCATCTAAGAAGAAATGAGCCGGGCGCTCATGATATCATTGGTGCAACTCTGCCACATCCGGAATCTACGAATGCGCGGATGTGGGATTGGGAGTTTGAACCGGTAACACCTTGAGAACAGCTTCTAAAAAAAAAGTGGAGGTGAAGCTCGGGATGTCCCTGAATCATAACATCTGTGGCATCGATCGATACTGCTATGCCGTAATTCTATCTCTTTTTGGATTCAAAAATCAATTATTAACTAGAATTCACTATTTCCATTTAATAACTTGAAAAGTATAGTATTTCAACTGTCAATCATCGCCTTAAACTCATATGATTACCTCTCTTGCTTCAAAAACAAAAATTAACATCTCCATACAAGACCCCACCTCGATCGAAAAAACAGCCCCATAATTAACCCCTCCAGAAAACCATCTTGCTGAGTCAAGGCTGATGAGTGCTTAGCAGAAGTCGCTTAGCTTCTATTACACGAGCCTGACAAAACATCCTCAATGCGGGGACATCTCTGTCCGACTGCGCGCGGTTATTGCAAATCTTATGATTTCTACCTTGTCTCTCGATCTTATCAAACCATTTAATAAGCCAGAATGTTTCATTCTGCAATTTTTTGTCCAGGGCTTCCCACTCCGGTACATACCTTTCCGGTTTCCTTTCTGATGCTTGTATATCCGTTATCCACATTCTCTCTCACCTCATGTTTCTTCTTGATTCTATCACTTCTTCTTCTGTCTTGTTTCTCACCGACATCCCTTAATCTCATGCCGATGCATCAATAGCTTGTCTTCTTCAGTGGATCTCAACAACCGTCATGGTTATTCTTAGTCCCTTGCAGCTGGAGCTCCGCTGAACCACTTGCCCCTCTAAGCATCCACTCTCGCCCTATCAATGGAACGACTTTACATATAAATCTCATGCCTGAACCCTCTTAAAGTCGGTACGAGTCTGATAGTCGACTTGAGGCTTACGATCAACTTACAAAGGCTCGTGCCAACGTACTATAAATTTCATTGTCACATGATGGCCTCGACAACAACTTTTACGTTGTGTAAGTGGCTTTTGCTGTAAAGTCTGACATTTTCGGCACACCAGCTACTTCACACATCGAAACTCAATATCCGCCAATATCAATGCCACACTGTAAAGATACACACAAAAGTATCAATATGTATGCTGCCTCTGAGGCTCAATCCCATCCTAGGCCAAAAAGCGAATATGCCTAAGAAAAACAAAAGATTCAACCCAGATCAAACTCCATGCTTTCGTTAGATGATTTGATACATCGAGAGTTCAAAACTCTAAGCCAACCCCGTATAAACCCAGTAAGAAAGAAAGATTGCTAAAAGAAAGACATCATACATCATCGACGTGGTGATCGTTGTTCGTCGTCTCTTGGATGCGCGCTTGAAGGTTCAATCACGATCTCAGGGAGCTGTGGTATCCTCAAGCTTGGTAGTTGCGGCGCGCTACCATTGCTTTGACCATTTAGTGAGCTGTTGCTTTGTCCGTCTGAGGCTGGGTCCATCTCATGCCAATCTGACCCTAGATCTCGCTCCGTAGTTCGCTGTGTTCTCTGCGATGAGGAGCGCTCGGGGCCGGGATACTCAGGTGGAGGTCCGTGACTCGAAGATCGATCATCATTTAGTGGTATATCCTCGTACTCGGGAGGGGGCATCGCCTCTTCGCCGAGGTCTGCTTCTACCAACTCAGGACTCGAACCAGCTCCGCCATCTGCGCTGCCGGATCGAATAGATGCTCCTCGCGAGCGCGCAGGCGCAAGGCTTGAGAAGTCATCGTCATGGCTGGCAGCAGAACTATAGCTACGTCCTCTTTGGTGTCCAGATTGCATGCTCGCAGCATCAGAGAGTAGACCTACACGCTCACTCTCACTGCTGTTGGCTCTGATTCTTGTTCCGTCATGTCGCGCAACACCTACGTCTGCGTATGATACACTGGACACAGACCTTTGTCTGTTATCCTTGATCTGGTCCACAGTCGTTCGCAATTCGGAAATGGTGTTATCCTCAGTAGCAGCGCGAGTCTCAGCTCTGATCGCCTCAAGCTCGCGATAGTCGTTTCGAAGTCGTGCCTCGCGACGTCGCTCTCTACGCTCCTCACGCTCAGCGAGCGCTTGTCGTCGAGCCAATCTGATCTGGTAGAGCGTCTCCATTTCTTCATTTCGTGCTTCCTCCTCTGCCTCTGCAGTTGGCAGGTCGATAATCACGTCTACACCATCTCGCTCGCCTTCTCGTCCCAAAACCCGTTCGTTGTGGTTTGCACTCTGTCGATATGCCGGTAATGTAAGCACGGAGCGGACAGAAGTATTTCGATCGACGGTTGCGCCAGCGTTGGAAGTGTTGTTGGTACTATTGCGATTTTGTCGGTTGTTGGTTGTAGTTGAAGTGGGATCGAGCTGATGTGATTGTCTCCCACTCTCCCCGCCATCCTCGCTAGCTGTCTGCTCGTAGTTTCCCCGTCCTAATCGACCCGTTATTCGTCCAAGAAAGCCTCCCTTCTTCTTTTTACTTTCTATCGGCTTCTTCTTTTGTCGCGCCTTAGTTACGCAAACTGCCAGCGTAATTGCTACCACCACACCGGCAATGCTACCGATAACCTGCACGTTGAGACATGAATGTTAGCGCCATAGCAAATCCCGGCGATTCTTACACCTCAAATAAACTCACAATAAAGACAACAGTATTGTTGGTCCCACTGTTATCGTTTTTAGATGAAGTTTCGCGAATTTGAAGTAAGCTCTCGGTGGCATCCCAGCCACGCGGTATGGGAACGTTCAGATACATTTCAAACTGAACTGCACCATTCAGAGGAAGCAGAGTTAATTGTACTGGTAACGAGTTTGAATTGCTGGCAACAAATCGTCGGAGAGGGCGGATAAAAGAGGACCACAGAGTGGCGCGCCCGATTGGATGATTGATGATTGCCGATACGAAGTGGGAGGACAGAGTTTCGTATAAGATTCAACGATTGCAGCAAAGGCGTTGTTCCTGGAAAGAAGGTTTGATTGACAGGAGATTGATTAAAAGAAACAAACCCACAACAGAAGAAGATGAAGACTGTCGCCTCCAACTCAGGCAAACCAGAGCAATGCAATGCACAGCTCAGCACAGCCGCAGTTATCGGGCGCTCGCGAGGCGCGAGGTTGGTTGGTTGGTTGGCTTTCCCGTCCAGTCGGCTTGGCTTGGCTGACTTGGATGTGAAAATGGACCTGGGCCTGGACTTTTGACAGGGGTGCTTCGGGGTCTTTTACCCTTTATACTCGCTGTGTGTTTCACTGATGGAAGCACAAAATGGGAAGAAATAAAATGATTACGAGTGTAACGAGAAGTGAAAAACGAGAAATTGAGATTAGAATTGATCAGAATAAGCGGATGAGCTGAGTTGCCTCGTCTCGTCTTGCTCTGCAGTCAGATCAAGAATTGGCCAACCTGCCAATGTAACTTCCATCACCTATCATCTGCTCCACGACGATCTTGACTTGTCAGTGGCCGTTAGGCTGGTGACATCAGCAAGGTAAGCAGCTACGTAACTTAGCCTGGGGCCAAGCTGTGGCCTTTGCTTACTTCCCCTCAAGGGTTCTAATGTCTTGATGGCTTAGACACTGAATCTCATTTCAATTTCTGTACTGAATCACCTGTCAGGATCATCAGATGGAATGGCAAGGCGTTGTGGCTGGTGTACAACAGGTACAAACTCTTATCTTGCCGCTATATATCTCAAACTTGTACTCATCAACCACTGTGTTCCACTCGATCCTTGAACGACAACTTCATCGCCAGGAGAATAAGCATTAACGGGCCCCCCAGTCCATTACGCAATCACCACAGACAACTGGAGATCTGTGGGGCGATACCTTTCTTTCGCTTTTCGTTTTCGTTTTCTTGCTAAATCGTCATCGTAAAAAGAGTTCAATATCTTCTTCAACACCTTTTCGCATGGTAGCTTGGAGCTCTCTGTTACGTTCCATGCCATCAAATCACTCTCAAGATCCACTCAAACTAACGGCTTTTCCAGCCGCTAAAGATGACCAAAATGCGCTACTGAAAGGCCCTGTCCTTGAATTTGACCTTCCATGGACACGGCGTGGCTGGTGGCTTGGCTGACCTTCTTGGATCCTGGCCACCAGTGAAGCTTAGCCTCCCCGCATCTTCCTTCTGGTGTAATTGTTGTTGTCCCTTGTCTGAACGATCCAATCTCTCATCTGTGAGCTTAGATTAACGAGAGATCCTTTGTTCGGTTGATGAACTATCGACAGTATTGTCCCAATTTTTTGTCTTCTTCCTAATAAGCTATGATCGCAATGTGTTCTTTTCAAACCAAAAAAGAGTGTTTGTTTCTATGGCTTTACAAAGGGTTGTCATAGGTCTTCCGCTAAGTAATGCACATCGTCGGTCGTTCCGTAATAACCAGCTCTTTTAATATCACTGTTTCTTCTTTTTGTCGTCATACATTCAGCCGTACATCAGGACCTTCAGACATGGTCCATTCTTGTTTAACCTAAAGGATCCTGGAACACAAGCATTGGAGATATCTTCTCTCGCCCATTGATGTTGCACGGTTGATTAAGGGACAGCGTAATACAGCTTTTTGCTGGCCATTTTCACAAGCAACAAAGTACCTAATTTTGAACAGATTAAAATGAATGATGCTGCATGAACATGTGGGAATAAAACAGCCCTAATAAACTCCCGCTCTAACCAAGTCCGTATCAATCACATGCTTTATCCAAACTTCTTCTCAAACTTCTTCAGCATGCCCGTTACGCCACGTTCCAAACGTCCCGCATTCTCCTCAAGTTTACCTCGTGGCTCCTTCGTCTTAGGCGCAAACGAGTAGATTTCCGAATTTGCTACTTCTGTCTGCGTCGGGCGATAAACTTGCTGGTGGACTGAATATTCTGGACCAGGCTGAATTGGCGCCTGCTGCTCTTGATGAGTATAGTTGTGCTGCGTGAAGCCCCCAGGGGGTGGTGGAGGAAGCCCTGGGGTGGAAACAGGAGGTGTAGGTTGTGAATGAGGTTGAGCTTGGGCCGGTGGTTGAGTTTGTGGAGGAGGCGGGGGTGACACGAATCCAGGTGAACCTGGGAATGTTGCGCCATATGGGCTTCCCAATGCTTGAGCGGGCATTGTCGCAGCTCTTTGCAATCCGGGATGCTGTCCAAACTGAGGTGGAGGCAATCCAGGGCTTGTCACACCTCCAGGAGGGAATTGTGAGGGTGGTGGCATGCCCGGGGTGAAAGGCTGCTTCTGATAATCATACGCTACAGCAACTGCGAGCGGGTTGAGAGGATCCTCATCTGGAGGCGGAGTCTTTTCTCGGTGCTGAATCGTTTCCGGAGCTGCTGGAGCGGCCGGGTTATAAGCCATCGGAGCAAAGCTAGCCGGTGCCTCGGAGGGTGGGGCCGGAGGCGGGGCGGGTACGGTAGGAGGAGGCGCAAAGCTCGGAGCGTTGGCCGAACCATATTGAGGATCTGAAATTGCAACGTTTTCCAACTGTTGAACCACTGAGCTCATAGGCGCGGGTTGAGGGGGTGGACCAGGCTCGTCCAAAACTTCAACATGCGAAGGAGGAACAACTCTTCTGACGCCATTGACGAACTGAAGCGCATCCGCCTGTGTCCAGAAGTAGATGTCAAGTGAGTGAAGTTTGTAATGGTATTTGTTTTGATTCTGAGGATCAAATGTTGGTAAATGCCATTCGTTTTGATCTGCGACAGCTTCAGGTCCGGTTAAAGTGACGGTGCATTGTTGCTTGTAGGAATATCGGACGTGTGTCTGATCGAGGTCTGCAATTTGCCTTATCAGTACAGTCACCAGCTATATGCGACCTCAGCCAATCTTACATCCTTCAAAAGCGTCCTGATCATCAGTACCAGGCTGGTTGGCGATTTCAACGCGACATCGGCGCTCGTTGGCGTTCTCAAACAGGTAGACATATGAGCCCTTATCGAACCTGTGATGTCTGGGCTTCACAGTATCGGGGCCGTAGAAGTAATGGATGTCTGCGAAGCTTCATCGAGGGTCTGTCAGCAAAATGAGAGCTCCCCCCAGCAAGTTTAGCCGTCGCAACTTACAGTGTCGCAACATTTTCCTCTCCTGGTCGCGCAGCCATATTAAAGGTTTCTCCTCTGTGGGAGCTCACCTCACAGAACAGAATATTAAAGACCTGTAAAAAAATAAAAAATAAAAAAGACTCAAGTCACTCGTGACAGAAAGAAAATGTGCGGACTTATTCGGCTTTTGTACCCTCCCCTCCTGCATCCAACCCTCAAGCTGGGCGTCATTTGACTCGTCGACTGATCAACTTCTGTGTTTCCAACAGACGACATAATGCATGTAAGTTGTCCATGTCGGCGCTTAAACGCCTGTTCTTAGGGAGGGGAAGCACATTCTTTGGCCAATTGAGTTCAGAGGACCCTTGATGTCGTTATAGCTGTCCCACCACCAAAATAGCGGCCCCCACTAACCAAGACAGCACTAAAAGCACCTAAACAGAGCCGAAGCTAGACAATCACATGATCTCGTGTGTTTTCCCAAACGCGTCCAGGATGTTTGAGGGGCACTCGTCACGTCACTCTTCAGCTTACATCTGTGAGACGCGACGACATGGATATGGCTTCACGATGCATTCGATAGCTTCGATATATGCTATGAAGAGACCGTTACTGACCCATTGAGATGAGCTCGACTGATCTTCCGGAGGAACAGCCTCCATTACCGTCTACAGAAGAACCCTCAGGAGCTGAACAAGAAACAAAAGACGTCAGCAGCAAAGATACCCCTGAGACTGCCGAGGATGGTGCATTCAAAACGCTGAAATACTCCCTTCTTGGGCCATCTCTACTAAAAGCAGGTCAAGATAAGGTTGATCAAATCAAGGTACATATTTTTTCCACCCACGCCACCAATTATCACTAAGACGAGCCCCAAGGTTTCTGAAATCATCTACAACGCTTCCAAAGGCTCCAAATTCTTCAATCGCGAAGAAGAGCGAGACAAGATCCTCACTCAAAAGATTGAACAAATCATCGCCCGCAAGGCACAACTCGAGAAGAGGGATCTGACTCGCGACCTGCGCAACGCCGACCGTCTCATCGCCGAACTTGAGCTCACTCGCGATCTCACACAACATATCGTCCATGTAGATTGTGATGCATTCTACGCAGCAGTTGAGGAGCTCGATCGTCCGGAAATAAAGGACCTTCCTTTTGCTGTCGGTGGTGGTGTTCTGACAACTTGCAATTATGTTGCGCGCAAGTTTGGCTGCAGATCAGGCATGGCTGGCTTTGTGGCCAAGAAATTATGCCCAAATCTGATCCTACTGAAGCCAAACTTTCAGAAATACAATGCTAAAGCGCATGAAGTCAGAGAAGTTCTCGTCAACTACGATCCAAGGTTCGAAAGCGCAAGTATCGACGAGGCATACTTGAACATTACAGAGTACTGCCAGGAACATCAAATGGATCCAGCAGAAGCCGTCGAACAAATGCGGCGAGAAGTTCACCAGAAGACAAATATCACCGTCTCTGCAGGTATTGCTGCCAACGCAAAACTGGCAAAGATCTGTTCAAACATGAATAAGCCCAATGGGCAATATGTTTTACCTAGCGATCGACCAACGATCATGGCTTTCATGCGTGACCTACCGACGCGAAAGGTCAATGGTATAGGACGAGTTCTCGAAAGAGAACTTTTAGAGATTGGCATCAAGACTTGTGGTGATCTCTACGAGCATCGACAATATCTGAATCCCCTGTTTGGGGACAAAACTTCAGAGTTCCTACTCACATGTTATTTGGGTCTTGGGCGCACCAAGATCCAGCCAGCAGAAGAATATGAGCGAAAGAGCGTTGGTACAGAGAGTACATTTCGCGATATGTCAGATCCTACACAATTAAGGGCGAAGCTGCGGTCAACAGCGGAGGAGTTGGAGCAGGATATGAAGCGCGCAGAATGCAAAGGTCGTACGCTTTGTCTCAAAGTCAAACTCCACACGTTTGAGGTCTTCACCCGCCAGGTCGTGCTTCCACGTGCTATACATCTGGCAGACGACCTGTACAATTACGCACTTCCTATCCTTACCAAATTAGAACAAGAAATGCCTGGCATGAAGCTGCGGTTAATGGGCCTAAGGTGCACACATCTCGTCAGCACCAAGAAGCCCGATACTATGGCCTTCTTCGGCTTCCGACCGCGAAGGACAGATTCAGGAGAACGTCCGCAAGAGGGAGCCCTGAAACGAAAAGCAAGTGATGACGACGGAGAATGGGAACAGTGGCCAGAAGCTGATCCTCAACTCGACGACTCAGATGGTCTCCTTGAGGGATCATCCAGTAATCAAGACACTCCTGATCAATCACCAGGTCGAAGACATGGCAAGGAGATCGCCCCCAATCCTACAAAACAGAACGCTGTAGAAGAGCAATGGTGGGACTGTCCCATCTGCAGTAGGCCACAAGCGGCCGATGAACGGCAGTTCAATGAACATATAGACCTCTGCTTATCACGACAGACAATTCGTGAGGCTGTACAGGCCGATGGTCCGTCGACGAGACGAGACCCAACGCCAGAAAGCAAGAAGCCAAGGACGACAGAGAAGAAGAGAGGGAGGCCGAAAGTTCCTGATCCGAAGCAGAGACAGTTATTCTTTGGGTAGTATAGGTGAAATGAATTTGATGATTGAATGATGTGAACTGGTCTATCTTGTACCATTGTCTACTAGATGTCCGTTCAATTTTTGGTCTACTATTCCGTTGGTTAAACCACATCTATCGTAATTCCAAATCCGTGAACGCCTTGCTCGTATACATGCGATATGCAACCTTACATGACCCTAGACTCCCGACTAGCTATTCTGTTCATCGTCTTTGTTCTTCTGATTTTTGAGTCTTCTTCCTCTTCACGCGCCAGCTCCTCTCCTGGTAATCTAACGGCCTTGTCCAGTGCAACAGGGAGACCTCGATGTCGACCTCGAAGGATCACCAAACACAGCACAAATTTGCTGCCCCGGTGCATCCCACCAGCCATACTGTAGCTTTTCCCTGGTAGTCCCATGGATAGACCAACACATCCATAAGCAGAAACCACCTCAAACAGCACGTTGAAGACACTGTACGCAAGAGGTTGTTTAAGAAAGTGATCTGTCTCAATAATCATGATGATGATGACAGGAAGGATAAGCCACCACATATCGTGAGCAAGCTGTCCACGAATCTGTTGTCCAATGAAGGAAATGCGAGAGTTGTCATCTGGTCCCTTGGGTGGAGGACGCACACCAACACCATGGAAGGTCATAGATTTCTTAACTGTCTTCTGAGCTGCAGCAGTGACCCTTCGTCGCAATGCTGGTTTTTCCGGCTCCTCTGAGATCGTGGGGAGGTGATTTCCATTGCCATTTTCGGCTTCTAAAATTTGAGGGTCGTCCTCGTAGATACCGAGGGATCGTTCTTCATAGACGTTGGAGTGACGCATTGTGATCGAGACAGGATATACGGAGATGTACATCATGATCATATAGAGCAATTGGACCGCGGGGTAGAGACTCGAGATAGAAACGACAGCAAAGCCGGCAGCACGGACAGCTTGATCTTTGTTAGCATAACTTTCGGGTAATGATATATTCTTCACTAACCAATTGCTTGGAACCATCCAGCAATAATACGGTCGGACACCGGCATAGCTTCCACAACATCATTTCCGATATTCAATATTTCGAATGCAAGCCAGTCGATTGTGTTGATGGCGACAATAACAGTGAAGAGCCACCACGTAGCACCCGAAGGGAAAAGTGTCGTGTATACTCGTCGGGGATACTTGAGAATGAACTCGATAGTCTCTTTCCATGGACCAAGAGTCTTGGGCTCTGTTGTGAGTTGCAACACCTTAAGACTACACCAAAGAAAAAATCTCAAGAGCAGCGGGTAACCTGTGTTTCCAGCTAGAACAAGAATGCCAACGATAATGAGAACAAAGTAACCATCCTGGAAGGCGCCCATGCCTGCGTCATTGAGTGACATCCCGGCATTGTTAAATGCCGAAGACGACAAGAAGATACCACACCACCAGGGGTTCACACCATTGACGGTTGCTGCGGAAGGCCGGTTGATACTAATCCAAGCACCTAGGGCAATTCCACATATAGCCTGCCACATGAAAGCGTAGAGGGGCACAGTGACAGCCAAAATCTTCAGCGCGCGATACTCACAGCCACCTAAAGCTTCACGCTCGTCAGATGATAGATCGTAAAACTGGCCTCTCTTGCTAGTGTTGTGACTGCCAAGGATCTTCTTCCAGTGCAGAAGAAAGTCTTCCGATTCGTCGCTATTAGCTGAATCTGGGGTTGAAGGTCGGTGGTTGTTCTCTAGGTTCTCATTGCGTCGATAGATGGATACACTGTCTCTGCCGGCACTTCGAGGCGACAAGTTGTCTGCAAATTGGATATGGTCGCCAGAGTCTGGAGTCATAGGAGGGTTCCGTGCAGGAGCTGCCACCTGCGTCGTATTGCTATCGTTGTCGTCTGAGTCGGAAGAGATATTGTCTGGAGGGGCAGTGGCTGCGCGGCGCATAGGAACAGTTGTCTTTAACAAGTCGTTAGGGTCAGGTTTCTCGGTCACTGTCTTCTGAACTGTCCCCAGACCGGGCAGAGTATTGGAAGTCTGGGCTGATGCAGGCGATGTTTGGTATTTAGTGAGTGAGAGAAACCTCCCAAGTGGTTTGGCACGTCTCAATGCGGCGCGCCGTTTCCTAGCTTCCCGTTCTGCCCGGACAATGTCCTCGAATCGCTTCTCAAACGCTCGTTTTCGTGCCATGACCGTCCAGAATGAAACCCATAGAGCGCTTCCAATAATGAATAGTAGGTAAAGCAGAACCTGCTGCCATGTCGTGATTTCGGAAAGATTGACCGTATTCAAGCCTGTATCGCAGAATGAAGATACGACTAAGAACAGACAGTCAACATACGGAATACTCTGGCTTGGTTCGCTGGATAGCCAGAAGATGAGTGAGAAGAAGAGAGACCCGAAGATGAAATAGGCGTAGTGAATGGTGATGAAGTTGATGGGCGGTACCAGCCTCCCAGCCTGTATAGCGACCGCATCAAGTCGCGGATGCTCCTCGCGAAGGTCCTTCCAGCGAGATCTGATAGAGTCGAACATTGTGGTGGTTGCGTGAGCTTGGGTGTGAGATGCCAAGATGTGTACCCTAGCTGAGAGGGTCAGCTCCCAAGCAATAGGTGCGGAGCCTCAGAAAAGCTTGTTTGTTTAATCAGACGTCGTTATTTGAAGAGATATGACATTTCAATTGTTAGAGTAGATGATTGTGTGATGAAGCCGCGGTGATTCTGGGTACACCAAGTGAATGGATGTAAGGCGAAAGAGAGACGTAAAGAAATAGGTTACGCTAGCAGATCAGGTTAAAATGGAAGATGGCAGATGCAAGGAAAGAGAGAAAAACAGAATTATACGACGCGGGCGCGAAGAAGGAGAGACAATGCCGAAAAAGAAACAAAGAACCGTTAATTCGGGAGATGATGAAAGGTGCCAACTAGCAGCGGGTGCATCAATTGAAAGCTAAAAAGGGATACAAGTTACGAGGCCCCTTTGATGCTGCTGTGCAAGGTACCACCAAATTCAATGGTTGAGCGGGCGCTAAAAGCTTACCGCGTCCCAATTGAAACGGTGAGCATAAGGTGAGCTTGAATTGACCCTTGACAGTAACTACAAGGTTGAGGATCATGGAAGGATCCAAGCAAAGAGGGAGCCAATGTTCTGATATCCGTTCAATATCATCAACTCCAGCTCAAATAAGTACTTTCACAGCCTCAGTTACTTGATCAGGTCCAATTGAAGCTCTATTAAGGTTTAGATTCGGTCTTGTCTCTGGCCATTCCCGCCCGCCATCTCCATTAACCATCCCGTCCGTCCCGACTCCCTCGTGGCGGAAACTCTTTAATTAGCTCCCGGGGCATTAAAACGGGGCAACGGGGCCCTTCCGGCAGCGGATATCATTGGTGTTATCGTAATGGAACGTTGATACTTTCGGCTTCACTTATACGTGTTCCGATACCAACCAGCCTTCAATATCTCTTCTCTGCCTTCCAATAACCATCTACAATTATTGTCAATACTATCTTACCAATAAGTCCAAGTTCTAGGTATTGTTATCGCTCGTGACTCCCAGAGAGTCGTCTTCACATAATCATAATGTTTAATTTGACCTCCACTCCTTATCCAGTTACTCCCCTTTCATGGATTGACCCTTGCGGCTTGTGGCTGAGCGTGCATCAACATGTAACAATTTCTCAGGGAGAAAACAAAAGCCCCAAATTTGATTTACGATAAGCACATTATCAATGTCTTGTCTTGTCGGTTTATATGAAGATACGGTATCGCTGGTATTAATTCTTCGCTAACGTACCACTTCCTTGACAAGTACTGTGATGGGTATCGAGACTGCAGTGCCCCGTTTCAGTATTGTTCACTGTTCCGATTTGCTTACAAGTTGATGCGTTGTCGCTGAAACTGTACAGCGCATCACCATCGTATTTTACTGCAATAATACTCACCAGAGACTTTGCCAGCAACACAGTAATGGGCTTTGAATAGGCTCACATAGTAGAAGTAACAATATGACAAAATATCAAAGGTAGCTACAATGTATTCAGTAATGGGACTTGTGCCGAATCCCTGTCACCGATGTTTCATGATATACTCTTTGTCATGAAACTTCGTTTTGTACTAACACCTACCCTACACCTTCAATTCCATGCACACTAACTCTTGACGTTGAGACTTCTGTAAAGGACTTGACAATGATGCAGTAAAAATGAATAATCAATAAGAGTATTTCAGCTGCTTGTGACACGTTGGAGCCATTGGCATTCGCCTCCAATCCATATAGGCCCAATAAAATGCCAGCTCTGACGCTCAGGGCAGTTCATAATATCATCATACTCAGAGCATTGACGATGACATACGACATTCAGGTAATTACTGAAGATCAAACATGATCGCAATGAAATAGAGGCAATGACGCCGGATGAGCAGTTATTGACTTACGCCGCTGGAGATGAGACGGATCTATGAACACCCCACCTGCAAGTGAACAAAGTATCCATCCAAAATAAGCTCAAAATCGCTACAAGTGGTTGAAAATCAGGAAACCGTTACAAGAAGATCGGGGACAGGCCCCATAATCCTTCCCTTGATGCGAGCTCACCTGTGAAATACACAGTTCATCGAGATATCTTACTCAACAATGAGTGATCAGACTCGATGAAGACATCACTAGGTGCACCAGCATGACTCGAGCAGACATACACGCATGTCCCGTACATGATGAACATCCTTTGATGCGACATGGTATCGGAGAATGATCATGCCTTCTGCCGCCAAAAACGAAGTCATCCGCAAGAGCAACATGAGGGTATCGTATAATGACGTCGAGATCTACAGTATGAACCCTACCACTCCAGATAGACAGTAGACCCTCTCTACAGAGCAGTTATGCACATGCAACCAACATGTCACAGAGGGCCAGCGTGGGGCTTAACCCCGAGCGGAAAGAACACGACGTTGACAGGACCGGGTTTTGTTTCCAGCTTCTCATGGCTGCTTCTAAGACAGGGTATGGTATGGTATGATACGTTATGCACAGAGTAGATCTCTGATCGTTGAAGATGTCAAATCTTTACAGCTCCTCGTGCTCAGGAGCGTCATCAGTGTCTGCAATGATGGTCTTGGCGGCATCGGCAGCATCGGCGACAGCCTGAGCAACCTTGCCAGCAACGTTTTTGGTGGCAGATGCGGCAGACTCAGCAGCCTCACTGATAGCCTCGGCGGCAGTCTCGGCACCCTTGACAACCTTGGTCTCGATCTTCTCGGGCTTGGGGACGCCCTGAATTCCAACGAGCTCTGTCTCGAAGACTGCAGATTTGTATTGTTAGGCGGTGAATATGAGGCGAGAGGGACTGGTGGGAATAACGAACCTAGGGTAGAGCCGGCGGGGATAGGACCAATGGCTCGCTGGCCGTAGCCGTACTCAGGGGGGATGGTCAAAAGTCTAAGTCAAGGGTCAGTAAAGAGGTGTTATGCTGTAGCTGTATTCTTGACGTACCGCTTCTCACCAATGCACATATCGAGAAGGCCCTCGTCCCATCTGCACAATTGTTAGCCTCGAGTTCGAATGCATCACAGTGATGAAGCATACCCCTTAATGACTTGACCAGCACCCACGACGAAGTCAAGAGGAGTACCACGGTCGTAGCCTTGTGTCCAAATTAGCACATGTTTATGATGATCATGGATGCAAATGCAAGGCGGAGGAACCTACTGGCGTCGAATTGCTTGCCCGAGTCCTTGAGGGTACCACGGTAGTGCATTTGGACCCTGTCTCCCTTCTGTGTCTTGCGGTCGCAGACAACAGGAAGAGTAACGTCAATCTTGAGATCCTTAGCGACAACGCCAACGGCGGCAGAGGCGAGAGCGGAGAGGAAGAGGGCGGCCTTCATGGTGGCGGTTGGGATTGATGCGGGGCGGGGAATTGAAGTTTGGGATGGAGGTCACAACGGCGTGGAAGTCGTTGAGAAGCCTGAATTAATTCGAGTTGTGACGTCGACGGGTGTGGTTGGTTTGTCGTGTGAGGCAGTGTGAATGGATGCGAGGTCGTCGTTGTATGGATGAAGCTCTGCCCTGGGGTAGTAGGTTGTCGGCCTCTCTAACGTTAAGCTGCGACGTGTCCGTTTAGCGGCTAAAGGCTTCTGTAGCGTAGCTTCTGTCCTTCTGATACAACAGCGTCATAGCTTGGAGGGTCCAGCCAAGGGGCCTATCATTGGTCAATGGGCCCGGCCCGTCTGAATGACCCCATCCCTGATCTGTTTCTGGGTTGTCACGTCTCGCATCCCCATTTGGAAACTGGGGAGGCTGCAATGCCAGATAGGGATGAGCAGAATCGACATTAACAGGGTCCATCCATGAGGACTTGCAGTCACGCTGGCCCTTCAACTACGTACATATGGATATCTGCTGCAAATCTGATGCATTACAAATATGCATTTGCATCTTTGTTTCTGTTTCGGTCTGGCAGGGCGAAACCATCCATGTGACTCATGACGATAACGCGACGCTTCGCTGTATTAGTTGAGTCTTGTACAGCCAAGCAAGGCGCAAAAAGGAAACATCCCTTGGCCGTCCCTGGTTCAGCACAGCAAGGCTGTTATCGAAACAGAGCATCACGACGTCACTGGATGGTCATGTTTTTGAAATAACCAGTAATCAGTATCGGGCCCATCCGTCCATCCACCCATGTCCAGGACACCAGAAATCGTCTGCTGCGGCGGCTAAGGCGCCGATGTACTTGCGCGTGACAGCATCAAGGCGAGATGGTGTAGAGCTTCAGCAATCGACAAGTTTACTACTCGAGCAAGCGCATCAGTTCCTGCAGCAGAAGATGCAACCCAGATGGAGACACATCCCAGCCTGCAGGTGTCAGATCCACCGGCGCCGAGAAGCCCTGGGCCAAGCGCTTTATACGCTAATGCGCTTCACAATGAATTTCGCCTCTGTCATGATGCTGTTTATCGAGACAGGGAGACATGATAATCCCCTTTCGACCCCTTTTCGTCACGGTGGGGGGAGGCATAAAAGTTTCGATAGGCTTGGGTGCACAATCAGAGACATTTGTGTTTAAGTTTTGGGCAGCGATAGGTATGAGCTGGATTTGGTTGTGTCTGTTGTACAAGGGCGATGCCAGTCATGAGAGTCGAGGCTTGCTTCAAAGAAATAAGAAAAGGGGTTAGCAAAGAAAAAGAATCACAGCGTGGGATTAGAAGATGTCTGGACAAAGAGTGGAATTGTGAGGTCCCACGAAGCGAAGCCTCACTCCCTTTCATCCCCAGTCATGACGACCACCATGGATATTTTTATCTGTTCGTGGTCACTAACTTGGCTCCACGATTCCAAGGTTGTGGTACGTATTACTGGTGCCTATGGTGCCTGGACTGGACTCTAACCTTTGTCTAGCATGACGGGCGCTGCGAGTGTTTCATGCATTCACTCAAAGGCCGTTGCATCGTGAAAATGCCCCTGGTCTAATAAAGTCTAAGTCATGCTGGGGGTTGGTATTCAGCCAAAACCAAGTACTACACGATAGACCAGAAGAAGCGATTCGTGGCCCCCAATTACAGGCAACAACAGACAAATTATTATCGTCTTGTCTCGCTTCGTCTATTTGGATTATTCTCTCCGAATTGTCTCCTCTCAGACCCGGTCGGTCCCTCTCGCGCACACCGTGGGGCTTGGTCCATTGCCCTGCCCATCAAATGCTGCTCATTCGCCCTACGTCGCTATGGCTCCGCCCTATCCAGCGTCACCAACCTTCACTTGTTGACCTGAATTTCGCCACCGAAGGCCTGAGCAGTGCTGTCACAAGGTTTTCTACTATGGGGATGGATGTTCTGCAATCGCAAAGAGTCTTGCCGGGATGTTTTCTTTAGACTCTGGTTCCTTGTCCTTAATAGCCAGTCGATGCCCAATGATTTGACTACGCCCCATTATGCTGCACCCCGTACTGTCCATTCCCATTTACACACACCATCACTAGCCCTCCCGTCCGTCGTGCTTTAGTTAGCATGGCCCGCCTGCCGTGCCGGGTCCGGGAGTGCGTGCGTGTGTACGTGCTCGGTTCTTGGCCTCGTCTCTCTCTCCTTTGACTCACTCCCCTGAACTTGATGGAATTCCTTGGGTCCCCCCATATCGATGCCTTGCGCTTTGCCAGGTAACCCTTGTCCTCCAGGCAGTGAGGTCTTGGGTTAAATCCACTTACAAATGATTGAGTACGTACTATCATTTCTCATCGTCAAGCTTCAAATACATATAGACCCCCTTCCTCCTGTCTATGCCATTCCCTTTTTCATTCTCACCAAACACTTACAATACAAAGCCTTGAAACAACAGACAACTCTGTCCTTTCAAACAAGAACTTTTAAACAAGCATCTACAACACAACTCTCACAAACAACAACAACAACAACTACCCCTTACAACCACAACCGCAACCATGAGCTCCCCTTACACTGTCCAAATCCACCAGAGCACCAAGGAGCCTTCAATCTCCAGCTCTTACAGCTACTCTTCTGGTTCGTACAGCTCTTCAACCAGCACAACTCCTCGATCACTATCGCCTGGCGAGTACCGCGAGTACGGTGCTGGTAAGTTTACTACCACCGAGTCTCCGGACTCTTTCACTTCGTTTGGCCCCACTCTAACCTTTGATGCAGACAAGCACACTACACAAGTTGCCAGCTCTGGTCGAAACTTGGTCATCAACCACAACAAAGTCTCCTATGAAAAAGACTCGCCGGTACCAACATACTCGGGCGCATACACCCGGAGCTAAACAACACCTGGCTACGGCCTTCTTTCGATTTCCTATGCTTCATCGATTTCGAACAGCGATATGTAACGGATATGAGATATACACGGCATAGACTGGCGTTTTGATATTTGAGGATATGAAGCAGGATTGAGTGTAGCATGGCGATGTATTTGGATGATTAGAGAGCATGGATTGTACAACGATAACCAAGATTGATAGACACTGGGATGGGCCGGATTGAGCTGAGACTGTTATTCTTTTTCTTTTTTCCTTTTTGTCTGTACCATTCTTTGTACTTTTACTATTCAAGCGTCGGACACTTTGTGGTCCGCGCTGCACTTTTTAGAAGGGCCAAATCTCCCGTCTTGACCTCTTACAAGCCGAGGCGGCTGGATGAGATATGAGACGGCCCGTCGGACTGGTCCGATTACAGCGACCCAATTTCAGACCATGGAAGAATTTTCCAACACACCTTTTAGCTGTTTCAGCTCCGTTCTCTAAACTGAACCGTGCTTTTCCCTTTTTTTTTTTTTTTGGAAATTTCATAAAGGGTCCAAGACACAAAATTACTGATGGTGTGACGGGTTGGGTTGGGTCTCTGCAATGGATGGGGCCCTTGGGTTCCCTCCTGCTCGGTACCTGCAGCCCAACCCGTGGCAAGGGTATTTTAGAGCTTCTGATATGCAGTGTTCCTCCACTTTGAAGTGTTTGAAGAGTTTCTCCACGTTGAAATTTTCTATTAAAATGGCTTAGACTGTAAAAGGGTGAGATGGAATTCCCACTTTCTGCGGATCAATGGCTTTGTCTCGGCCCAACTGGTGTGTACAGAGAGGGAGAGTAGCATCCTCACACCCCAAGCTTCGTTTTAGTGCAGCCAGTCGTGTAAGAGGGTTTGGGCGATTCAAGATTTTACAATGTCAATATACTATAGCAATTACCACGGCCCAATTCTAGGCCTAACAGCGCCCATTCATTTCATACCTGTTGCAAAAATAACCTTCCATTTGCAGTAAAGTCATTTCGTTACAAAAAAAGATTTCCATTTCTGGCATCATGGGTACCGAGGCTCATGACCCCGTCGCATGACATCATGCTCAAGCGCCACCCTCACGCTTGGCATACTCGTCCTCAATGGCCTCTTCGTACTTTTTCGCGGCTTCGTCCTGGGTAACAGTGCGTGGGTCGTCGTGCAAAACGCCCTCCTTGATGAGAGCCTCTGGGTCTGGGCGGTGCGAGATCTTGTCGTTAAGCTTATCCTCGAGCATGTGCTTCTCAAGCTGTGGGGACGTCAGCGAGTGTGGCCTCATGATTAAAGGGTGGACTCACCTCTTTCTGGTGCGCTAGGAGGCCTGGAGCTGCGGTTGAGGCTGGAAGGATGTTTTCTGTTTTGGGGAGATGTGTAAGCATGGTGGACTTGCGGGTGTTTGCAACGAGGGGGTTGCTCACTCTCTACGAGCTCGGAGCGTTCGGGGCGGTGTTTGAGGTGAGCTTCCAGGGAGTTTCGTCGTTCTACGGGAGAAATGGGAGACTCGTCAACGAGCTTGGGCTGTTCAGTAGTGTCGGCCATTATGTTGGTCTGGTATAAGTGCAAGCTTGATGAGTAGAACAGTTGAGTTCAGAGTAAAGTGTAATAGCAAGTATTGATCGGTGTAAATGGTTTGCGACAGAGTTTGGAGAAGAAAAAGATAAACAGGTCTCAGAAAGAAATGGATGCGGCGGTCTTAAGTTTATCTACTCCAACGATCTCAAGCTAAGGTCTCAGAAATGGGCCGTTGATGCGGCAGCGCAATGCCATGTTTATGCGC
The DNA here is from genome assembly GCA_002982035.1 of Fusarium algeriense. NCBI lineage: Eukaryota > Fungi > Ascomycota > Sordariomycetes > Hypocreales > Nectriaceae > Fusarium > Fusarium algeriense. The sequence continues at coordinate 18,997 of PVPY01001136.1, read as the reverse complement.
ATTGGATGTTTCGTCGGGCGTGGTTGGCTTGATCCGCTCACCTGTTTTGCTAGCATGCCACCTTGTCTTGTGGTTGCTACCCCGCAACCGAGAAGCTCACTACTGTAGGATGCGCGTCAGAGGACAGGGGATTGGACGATCAGCTGCTGGCTAGACTGAATTGAATTAATTGTTCGTTGTTCCTGGGCGGATGCTTTGTTCTTCCGTTGGTGATACCATCATGATGGATAAGAGATCGGTCTGGAGCTTGTTTGACGGGGACGAGATGCAGGCCAAGACGCTTGAAGCTGAAGATGGACGGAGTATCTGGTGGACAGGGGCCACCTGAACCGTAAGTGGTGACTGGTTGATTGCATAGATCAATGCTATTTGCATTTGCATGAGTTTCGTGGTTTCCAAATTCTGACCCTTATTATGGTTTACTGTCATAGCTCTATTACAGTATCGAAGTTAGAGAAATGAGGAATATCAGTAATGATAAAGTTTAGCCACTTCATGGCTATATATGAGTAACTTGAAGTTGAATCACGACCGACTTACAGATGAGAATACTGTCCTCGAGGTGACATTTGCTTATCTGTACGTTCGAGTTGCTGCTGACGAAGCCGTTTAATACCAGTTATCTTTATCAACCACCAACCCCAGTACTGTTCCTCAACATCCCTGCAGAATATACTCCGAATATATTGATAAACACTCTTTCTTCTGCAAGAGTCAGAAGATGAGAGGAACTATTATCATTTAAACATAGAAAATGACAGCAAGTCAGGACGATTCTTATTCCCAGAATAAACCATCTATAGCACTGCACAATGACGACACATCGGGCATGAGCGAGTAAAAAGCAAGGCAAGATTCGTTATTGCAGGGATCACCGAGTCAAGATATTCTTAGAATCATCCGTAGAACACTGCGAATCAATTGAATAAACATTTCCCTCCCTAAATCCTGTGATTTGCGCTGCCCAGAGCAGACTTTTAATGCCGCGCGTTTTCATACAATAGCCAGACGTTAACAGTTCCTACCGCCACTTATTGCGTAAGGCTGCACAGTAATCCAGGGGGCTGTGCTGGGCGGAAAATTGTCGGCGTTTCGTCACCCGTCAGGCACCAGATCATCACTAAGGTGAACACAACCTCCCAAGGCCAGTCGTCTCCAGCCACACCAAACCTACCTGAGCTTCCAGACTCTCCTTTGGAACTTAACATCGCATTTTCTTCTCCGACTTTTTTTTTACACCGGAGATTTTCAATTCTTTCACACGGACTTGACTTTTTAATGTCCGTAGAGATACAACCAAAAAACTAACTACCTTTCGTTTCCCCCTCCCCCCTCTCCTCCCCCATAAGTCGCACATCATGGTACGCTATCAGCCCTCCCATATCGGCGCCTTTTTCGCTGACAACTCTTCCTCACTTCTTAGGGAATATCAAGACGCCCTAAGAACAAGGGCGCCGGTGCAGCCGCGGACAGCGCAGGCGGAGGCGCGAAACCCAAGAAGGCCACCTTTGAGACGACCAAGAAGAAGGAGATTGGTGTTTCCGATCTGACTCTGCTGAGCAAAGTCTCCAACGAAGCCATTAACGAGAACTTGAAGAAGCGATTCGAAGGCCACGAGATTTATACCTATATTGGCCATGTGTTGGTCTCCGTCAACCCCTTCCGGGACCTGGGTATCTATACCGATCAGGTCCTCGAGAGCTACATGGGCAAGAACCGACTCGAGATGCCACCCCACGTCTTCGCCATTGCCGAGTCCGCATACTACAATATGAAGGCATATAGCGACAACCAGTGTGTCATCATTTCAGGAGAGTCAGGTGCCGGAAAGACCGAGGCGGCCAAGCGCATTATGCAGTACATTGCTAGTGTGTCTGGTGGAGAATCCGGAGATATCAAGCAGATCAAGGACATGGTGCTGGCAACCAACCCCCTACTCGAGTCGTTCGGAAACGCAAAGACCCTACGAAACAACAACTCCTCGCGATTCGGCAAGTATCTACAAATCTACTTCAACGCCCAGGGTGAGCCCGTGGGTGCCGACATCACAAACTACCTCCTGGAAAAGTCGCGAGTGGTGGGCCAGATCACGAACGAGCGAAACTTCCACATCTTTTACCAATTCGCAAAAGGTGCCTCACAACAATATCGCGAAACATTCGGTGTTCAAAAACCCGAGACCTATGTCTATACCAGTCGGTCAAAATGTCTAGACGTAGATGGTATCGACGATCTTGCCGAGTTTCAGGACACACTCAATGCTATGAAAGTTATTGGCCTTACTCAGCCTGAGCAAGATGAGATCTTCCGAATGCTGGCGGCTATTCTATGGATAGGAAACATCCAGTTTCAGGAGGACCAGGGCGGCTATGCAGAGGTCATTGACCGATCAGTGGTTGACTTTGCCGCCTACCTATTAGAAGTTACCCCTGAGCAACTCATCAGCGGTATCACAATTCGAATCTTGACACCTCGAAATGGCGAAGTTATCGAATCGCCCGCCAACCCAGCCCAGGCGCAGGCTACCCGGGATGCCTTGGCAATGGCTATTTATAGTAACCTTTTCGATTGGATCGTCGAGCGCATCAACAAGTCTCTCAAGGCGAGACAACCAACTACCAACACAATCGGTATTCTGGATATTTATGGATTTGAGATTTTCGAGAAGAATAGTTTCGAGCAGCTATGCATCAACTATGTCAACGAGAAACTGCAGCAAATTTTCATTCAGCTAACTCTGAAGGCTGAGCAAGAGGAATATGCCAGGGAACAGATTCAATGGACTCCTATCAAGTATTTCGACAACAAGGTTGTGTGCGACCTTATTGAGCAGATTCGACCTGTTGGTATCTTCTCTGCTATGAAGGATGCCACCAAGACTGCCCACGCCGACCCCGCTGCTTGCGATCGCACATTCATGCAGAGTATCAACGGCATGTCGCACGCTCATCTCACCCCTCGACAAGGAAACTTCATCATCAAACATTATGCCGGTGACGTCACATATACTGTTGAAGGTATTACAGATAAGAACAAAGATCAGCTTCTCAAAGGTCTCTTGAACCTGTTCCAGCACAGTGGAAACCAATTCGTTCATACCCTGTTCCCTCGACCCGTCGACCAAGATAACCGAAAGCAACCTCCCTCGGCAGGCGACCGTATCCGAGCTTCCGCCAATGCCCTGGTCGATACTTTGATGAAGTGCCAGCCTTCATATATCCGTACTATCAAGCCTAACGAGAACAAGTCGCCAACAGAATACAACAGCCCCAATGTACTGCATCAGATCAAGTATCTTGGTCTCCAAGAAAACGTTCGAATTCGTCGTGCTGGTTTCGCCTATCGTCAGGATTTCGACAAGTTCGTTGATCGATTCTTCCTCTTGTCTCCCGCTACCTCGTATGCTGGTGAGTTCACGTGGGAGGGTACCACCGAGGCTGCTGTGAAGCAGATTCTCAAAGACACCAGTATTCCCAAAGAGGAGTGGCAAATGGGTGTTACCAAGGCCTTTATCAAAGCCCCTGAGACGCTCTTTGCCCTTGAGCACATGAGAGATAGATACTGGCACAACATGGCTACCCGAATCCAGCGCATGTGGAGGGCTTATCTTGCCTACCGAGCCGAGTCCGCTACACGAATCCAGCGGTTCTGGCGAAAGAAGCGAACTGGAGCCGAATACCTTCAGCTTCGTGACCATGGCCACCAAGTCCTCGGAGGTCGCAAGGAGAGACGCCGTATGAGTTTGCTGGGCTCACGACGATTCCTTGGCGACTACCTGGGTGTCAACGCAAGCACTGGCCCTGGCGCTCAGATTCGCAACGCTGCAAATATTGGTTCAAACGAAAAGGCTGTCTTTTCTTGCCGTGCTGAGATTCTGGAAGCAAAGTTCGGTCGATCCAGTAAAGCCAGCCCTCGTATCATCATCGTCACCAACAGCAAGTTCTACATCATCGCGCAGATGCTCGTCAACGGTCATCCTCAGATCTCAGTCGAAAAGGCGGTACCCCTGGGAGCTATCAAGTTCGTCGGTGCCTCATCAGCTCGCGATGACTGGTTCTCACTAGGCATTGGTTCTCCTCAGGAAGCGGACCCCTTGATGAACTGTATGCTCAAGACGGAGATGTTTACGCAGATGCAGCGCGTGATGCCCGGTGGATTCAACCTTAAGATTGCTGAGACAATCGAGTACGCCAAGAAGCCCGGCAAGATGCAGCAGGTCAAGGTCTTGAAGGATTCTCAACTTCCTGTTGACTACTACAAGAGTGGCGCAGTTCACACTCAGCCTGGTGAGCCACCAAACTCCCTCTCTAGGCCTACACCAAAGGGCAAGCCTGTACCTCCTCGTCCCATCACTCGAGGCAAGCTTATCAAGCCTGGTGGTCCCAACGGTCGACCCTCTCGCATTCAGGGCAACCGCACCGCCAAGCCTCGACCAGGAGCAGGTCGAGCTGTACCTCAACCACCAGCCGCTGTTGCCAACATCGCTGCTGTCCCTGCTGCTGCTACTCAAAGCACTCCCCGTATCGCTCCTCGCCCTGGCGCGAACGCTGCTGCTTCAACTCCTGCAACACACAATGCTCTCCCAAGCCATACTCGCAACGCTAGTGGCGCTGGACGCGCACCTCCGCCTCCACCTCCTCCTGCTGCCGCGGCCCGTCCACCAAGCCCACCAAAGGTGATGGCCAAGGTGCTGTATGACTTTGCTGGACAGCGCGAGAACGAGCTCACCATCACCGCTGGTGAGATCGTTGAGATCGTGCAGAAGGAATCTAATGGTAAGTTTTAATCCTCTATCATCAGTCAGTTACAGGTTACTAACATGTTGAACTAGGTTGGTGGCTGGCCAAGAACCCCCAAACTGAACAACAGGCTTGGGTCCCTGCAGCATATGTCGAGGAACAAGCTCCACCTGCGCCTCGAGCTCCCCCGGCTCCTCCACGATCCAAGCCAACACCCCCTGCCCCCCCAGCCAAGCGTCCTGCTGCTAACCGTAAGCCTGCTGTGCTTCAACAGCGTGACTCTGGCATGAGTCTCAACACGCCCAACGGAGGCGACAGCCGTAGTAGCACACCTACACCCAGCTTGGGTGGCAGTCTGGCAGATGCTCTGCTGGCTAGGAAGAACGCTATGCAGAAGGAGAAGGAGGATGACGATGACTGGTAGTCGACATAACGAGTTTATGCTTCACGATGTTACTAAGGAGTCGAAAAGAGAACTTTGATGATAGTTAAACTTTTGCACCTGCATTGCACTATTCATAGCACAGCGCGCAAGAGAAGAGGAGGGATGATATATGACAGTGTGTGCTTTTTCTGTTGTATACGAACGAACAAGACTGCTGGGCAACCGAGGTGTAGAAAGCCGCAATAAATCACGGCCGAGTTTGGTTTTGGTTTTCTTTTCTTGATGCTTTGGGCAAGCGTTTGCAGGGAGGGGTCGTTCTGGGATGAACGGATGAACGAGGATATTCATATTCATAGCAAGAAGAGTACAGATTTTTTTTTAGAAAGGTTAAATATTTTGATTTGAAACAACTTTTATACTCTATTATACACATCATGTCATCTATTCGTCTGAAACGTCTCGTTGTAACACTTTTCGTCTTCGTATAAGCTCTGCAAGGGGCACATCATCATCTGCTGCCTCAGCTTCCGACTCTTCCTCATCAACACCGTAATCTCGTAGTCTATCCCCATCTGAGTTCACCCACGCAAGACCTTCATTGAAGTCACGGTCATACTCTTCATCATCATACATGTCAAAATCATCAACCTCTTCTAACTCCGCCATGAGATGTCGCTTGCGCTTTGCATCGTCAGCCTGGCGCTTTAGAAACTCAGCCTTGAACTCGCTGGAGCTCATGTTCGCTTGACGCAGCTCCTCAGCGTAGTCACGGTTCGCAGCCGGCCAGCCTCGAGCGGCGCGACGGATCTTATCAGGATCAGGAGGTGGCCAGAGACCTTCAACACGATTGAAGCCGTTCTCTTCCCATTCCCAACCTGATCCAGTGCCGTCCTTCGCGATGGTGGGGTTTCCTCCAAACGGGAAGATCCACAAGAGGATGTTGCGAGTACCCATTGCTTGAGCCATATTGTCGAAGAAACCAATATCGTAAGGAAACTCGAGTCTTTCGAAGCGGACTTTCTCGCCATCAGGGCCTGTAACATCCCACCAATCCATAGGGCCTTTATCCATAAGAGCTTCATGACGCTCCTGCTCCCATCCTTCGATCATGGTCTGGTTGAATATCCATGACCTGACGGTGTTCACGAGCATGATACCCAACGCAACAGTGGTGAAAAAGTTGACGATGGCAATGAGCGATAGTCCGATTAGTCCCGAGAGACTAGGACCGAGGTATGCAGGCAATCTTCGATGTTCCCAGATCTTAGAGAAGCGTTGCCATAGAAAATAGCCCAGCATCCATAGCGATATGTTCGTATATACCAAGAAGCGCAGAAAGTGCGGAAACGTAGTCATTGACACGCAGTTTCTCGTCCAGGGACAATGATGATCCATCTTGGGAACACATCTCGCACAATGTCGACAATGATGCGCTCTGGGCGGTTTCGGCGCCGCACATTTGTTGCACCACCGCTGCCCATCAGCCTCAATGACACGATCTTTAAATGTATATCGGCCCGGGTCGACAGTTACGGCTCGGTAGTAGGTTATCCATAGAATGAAGAGGAGGGTGTTGAAGATGATAGTTTCGCGGCGCGAGGGAGGACCGGGTTCGAGAGATGTCGAGTAATGGAAGAGAAACTGTGAGAAATAACCAAGAAATATAATCAGAGCGCATACAGAGGGCACGGCAAGACCCTTGATGAAGGGTACGTCGTTGAGGCCGGCCATGATGAAGCTTCAACTTAAGCTGTTACATCACATGAAGGTTTAACTTAACTTCCACCGTGCCAGCCGTTATCAGATAGGTAGCCATGATGCCCCTAAATTTTAGTGGACCGTTTATGTTTCAAACCGCTGTATCTAGAACACCCAGCGAATAAGAGTCGGCTTAGGTAATTCTCAGGTGTCTTCGTCAGCAGTCCCCTGATAATCAGCCAGAATTGACCAGGGGTGCTGTCCAGTGTTTTCTACATCATGACGACGCTATGAAACTGCGACTGATAAAATACTGACTTGAAGCTTATTTTTATGCTTTATTTGAAAGTCAGACGCTGAACTGCGACGACATGAGTCATTTAGAGGCGTGTTGGAGCTTCGATACTTGTTGTTTCAGTCTATCTTGGCCTTGAGGGTGCTGATAAAGTCATCATGGCTGGAGATACGGTGGTTCAATTATTTGCTTTATGGCAGGTTTCATCCTCTTTTATTAGTTATCAAGACTAATGTTGTTTGATAGCGCTGCCTCTTCATTCTTTTACATATCTCAGACACTCGAACGTCATTCTCTAACAGGTTAGTCTCGACTTACTCATATGAAGTGTGCTACCAGAACTAACATGAGATAACACCCAGAGAGCCCGAGACTATCATCATTTCTTGTATTTCTTCTCTCTGGATCAGTCTGTTATGGGGTTAGTTGTATAACCAAGTGGTTCCCTGGTGCAGACGGACGCTTTACTACACATCGTCGTCAAGGCTCTCTACTTGATGGCGCACATGCTCAAAAGGGGCCAAATACACATCTTCCCGGACGGCCTAGAAGACTGTCGCTTCCAGTCCTTGTGTTATGTATTGTTTTAAGGCTTGAGATATTTCATCGTGTGAATTATCAGCAACAATGCGCGACTCTTGGTCTTGAGGTGAGACTATACTCTTCATTAACACATGGATCGTGTAGAAGTTGACAATCTTCCAGTCTTTTCTCCCGCTCCTCTTCTTCGCATATGAAATATTCACCTCTAGACGAAAATGGGGCTTCCCACCAGCAGAAGACCCCGATGACCCCTGGCGCTCATGCTTCGACGACCTGATCGACTGGTTCAGCGGGCCAAGAGTTATGCTTACTATGGCTTTGTCCAGTCTTGTTTTATTCTCTACGGGCACATACTACGCGACGAGCCAGATAACACGCTCTACCTACTACTGCTTCGAACTCCTGGAGAGCAAGCGGTCGACGCTTGCTTTGCAGTGCATGGGACTTGTGCTGGATGCCATCATTGTGATTCTCCTCTGGCGCTTGCTGGCCTGGTCACGAACCGCTAAGCTTCGCCTACGAACTCTGGGGACAGTCCTTACGCTCTCATCAATATCAATGGGCCTTGTGTGGGTTGGAAGTAGGCTGTTCAGGGGGTCATCCGTGTTGCACGCTGGCTTTGGCTTCCTTTACGGGTTTGATATCATCGTCGACAGCGTCGCATTCGCGGCACTCATGATTTCTGCTACGTTCTGGGTTTGCGAAACATCACCCCTCACACCATCCGCTATCATCACGTTTCTCGTAGGAACAGCAAAGGTCTGTAGGAACATCTTCGGCTATGGAGACTGCCTTCACCCTACGCGGCTTCACGAGATCACACCGCTTTACTTCATTGCTTTTGGCATGATCATATTTACCTACACTCATGGCATCCAGTCTGTTATCTTCATCAGGCGATTCCTTCTCATGGCTCTTCTCGTTGGCCTTGTTGTGGGCACAACTGTTTTCATTGCCAAATCAGACCCACAGACTTTCAAGCGCCATCCTATCAGTGATTTTATTTACAGAGCCAATATCAGGCAGGACCGTTGGATGCTGGAAGCGAGCACTAGTAGAAGTCTCCCCATCGCCCACAAAATCTACAAGGAGCGTCATGACGGACGAGACCCTCCCCCAGCATTTCTAGACTGGTATGAGCTTGCCAAAGACACTGTTATCATTGACAAGTTCGATCAAATCGACCAAGACTTGGCTCCATTCAGGGCCATCCCACCCAACAAGCTACGACAACGAGCTTCCATATTATCTCAGATGCCAGGGATTCATACAATCGGCATCAAGGATGGTAAGGCATCAAGGCTACCTGAAATAACTGGCCGTGATGCAGAGGTGCTGGATGGTCTTGTCGCAACCATCAACAAATTTGCCAAGTTTCTCCCTGATATGCTCTTTCCCGTCAACTTGGGGATTACGCCTCGAATTCTCCCATCATGGGAGACAGCGAATGGACATAACAGGGCTGATCTGACCCCAATCGTCAATCTAATATCGAAGAGGGCAATCGAAGAAGATGAAGCAGATGAAGTTAAGGATGTAAAACCTGCAGTGTCTCCTGTGCCTGCCCCTTTGCCAGCGCTGCCTGATTATCCCAAAACGGAGCGGCCCTCCATGATAAGCCCGGCCAACTATCGTCAGATGCAGGTCGAGGCATGCCCTCCTGGCTCACGAACTCGAACCAGCCCCCATTGGAACATTGGCGAGTTCTGCGCTGGTTGCGTACGAAGACACTCAAAAGCACAGCTCATGGTCAACTGGGAACGATCACTCCAATATTGCTCCCAGCCTGATCTCAAGTACCTCCACGGCATGTCTCTTTCAAGTCCTCACGCGGAGCCAATTAGAGACCTTTTGCCCCTGTTTGGGTTTTCTAAGTCGGAGCCATTCCAAGATATCTTGATACCTCTTCCGCAGCCAGACGATGACACGGCTGATATCGGCTGGAACTTCGACCGTCGCTACGACGCCCTGTTCTGGCGAGGTCAAACTGGCAACACTGTTATTTCTGACCAGGCCTTGCGTGGCAACCACAAGTTCCGACTCCTTCATATGTTGGGTAACCAAAACCCCGAGGACAAGGTCTCAATGGTTCTTCCAACGGCGAAAGACCGATCAGTATATCGGCATGAAAAGGTGCCAATCGCTGAAGCCAACCTTGTCTTACCCTCGAGTGTCGGTATGAACAATTACACGGGCTGCATGGGTCCCAACTGTGAGCTTCTGCGTCAGATGTATCCCGTGGTCAGCGAAGCTCAGGATCAAGAACCCCTCGAATACCGCTACGTCCTCCTCTTGGACAAGGACAACGGACCCTCACCCGATCTTCTCCGCGTGCTCCGCTCAAAGAGTGTACCTCTCATCTCCACCATCTTCCGTACGTGGTATAGCGATCGCCTGATCCCATGGCTACATTTCGTACCCATAGATACACGTTATCAGGGCCTGCACACCACCTTGACATACTTTACCGGCACACAGAAGAAGGCGTATCTCAACGGGCGCGATACTGACATGAAAGGCCTGGCCAAAGATGGTGCGTGGATCGCACAGCAGGGTGCCAAGTGGGCAAACGAAGCACTGGGAGAAAAGGACAAAGAAGTATATCTTTTCAGGCTCCTACTTGAATGGGGAAGGTTAGTTGATGATAAACGTGATGAAATCGGGACAAGTAAGGATGACAAGGGCGAGCTTAAGAGCTCTCCATGGACAAAGAACCAGAAATGGTGATTATCATGATTTAATTGGTGGCAAGCAATTCCATTTTAGTTTGAGAACTAATAACCTGTTGGCATTTTCTTGTAAATTTATTAGTTTGGACCGCTATGAGGCATTACTACTAGAGTAGCTGGACATGTATTATGTAGCATGATGTCTGTATCAAAAGCATACATCTTCGATAGTGAAGAAATTCGTACAAAATCGAACCACATTTCGCTCGAGCTTGCAAAACAGACAGTCAATTTGACCCCTTGGATCAAGAATACCGAAGATCACATGAGCGGCATCCCAAAAGAAGACCCATCGACTTCCATCGTTGCCATGCAGTCTCCGTAAATTCGAAACAGGCCAGGGCTTGTCCAACTGAAGGTCTCGATGCGCGGGGGACAGCGCACATGATGCACATTCAAGACTCTGTACAATCCATACATACTCGATACAGACAGCAGCTGGGGATCATATTCAGGCCTGAAGTAGGCAGCTGTTACACCGCGGTGATTCTGCCGCTGCGGTGTTTAGAGGCGGCACCGGAACGGTCTGCTCGGCCCACGATAAACCGATAGGACGAAGGCTATGTCCAATCCCGCATGGGCGTAGGGCCCAGTCCGGCAATTGCCTTTCGATATTCGGGAACCCGCGCCGGAGACAAGTCCGGAATCACTGCCCAACCTTCAATAGGTGCAAAGTAGATATGTATATGACGAGAGAACTCGAACCCAACGACACATGCCAAGCTTATTCGCGACTCTAAATGAAGGTGACAGCTTTTCTTTTAAATGTCATGGTTTTTAACTGTGTACATCTCGTAGATCCAATGCCTTTGACCCCATTTTTCAGACTCTGACTGTAAAAAGAAAAAAGCATTTGTATCCTTTCTCCGTCGGTTGAAGACGCCTTGTGTCGGTGAATCTAATGTCTTCGGTGGGGATCGCACACCGATTAGTCGATCGTAAGGACTGAAAGTCACGTCGGGTCGATGAATCAACAAGTCCTTGCTTTGCTTGAGCTTGGACCAACGACGAGAACTGAAAAGTGGATCAGATCTGATGATGTCTCGCGAAGGGATCTCGGTGAAGACCCGGAGCCAGGTTCGACTGGGGTGAAAGAGAGTTTGATGTGTGTCACAACACCCTCTTCGTTCTAAGAGGTGACATACACCACATTGCAGCAACACTGAGACAAGAAAGGATTCAAGCACATCAAGATGGGATCATATATGGGCTTGCGATACTTGTTAGTGTATGAGATCGACTTGGAGTCAGACAGACAACTGACGATGTGTGCGACCACGTGGAGGCCTAAGTTGGTAACTTGTAACCAGTTTACATCCACAACTGCTCTCAATGCATCTGTGGTAATGTAATTATTGTACGGTATTCACACGTACGAGGCGGATAGCTTTGTTTGGTAGTATTCGACTTAACCTCGGTGAATCTGCCTTAACCTGCCCCAGATGTTGGAGTTCAATGACTTGAGCAAGAAGGAAAGAAGGAAAGACTGGGCTTATGAGCATGGGGGCGGAGAATTGACCCTGAGTTGGCCAGTAGGGACCCCTGATAATGATAACGGGCCCCTTGGCATCTAGGTCCCCTAGTTGCCGATGCTTTCTCTTCACAAATTCTGGGGTGAGGTGAGCCGATCAAGCACCTGGTGAAGACAAAATTTCTTGTTGATGTCGAACTTGGGCGGAATTCAGCCACCGCCAATCCAATCTAATCGAGTCGATTTGATATTGCAATGCCGTAATAGAATTCTGCACACCCCTTCTGCCTTCCATTATTTAATGCGAGGCAGCTCTGTCGTGCATGCTCCAAGGTACAGCATGCTGTACATAGAACAGGGTGCGTCCTCAACACTTCAGGCCATAACTAGCAATAATTAGAGGGACGGGATGACGGATGATGGACTGTCTGCCATGTGTCTGCGGCTCTGCAACTGGAACTTGACCGTTCACTAACAGCGACCATCAAATAACGTGCCGGATTGACAAATTGAGTTTGTGGTGTTTCTTCCCGAGGTCACAGCCGAATCATTGCCTTGTAGCGTGGGTACGGGACCATACTCCTTCTCACCGAGCCGGTACGGGGCTCGGCGGGGGGCGAATGATAACACTCCGTGCGGTGCTAGCCTGAGTGGTTTTCTTCCTCCTTGGATTGCTCGACGCCTGTTTCTGCAACATGGAGGCGCGCCTATGGAACCAGCAGTCCCGGAGTGTATGGAGACGCTTTGTGGAAGCTAAGCTGTAACTCGCAGTAGCGTGAGTGGTAGGTGCGTGGAGCTGGTCTGGGTGTAAGTGATTAACCGCGGGTAAAGTATTCGACCGTATTGAACACTTTGCTTTTCTCAATAAGAGGAGAAACATTGTCAATGGAAAAGTCGGTACTATCCCACGTCATCATACGTCCATAAGTTCAGCCTTTGTATCTATAGAGAAGGGAAGGCAAAAAGTAGGGTCCTGCAAGCCCTCCTCTGTTTGTCGAGCTCGAGCTGGTTAACATATGTAGATGGGAGTTGTTAATGTAAAAGCTGCCAACAATGCTTCCAACGTGCATCGAGGTTGGTGCCATTAGGAAAAGCGTGAGAATTCACATGAATAGGGCATATTGACGATAATAGTCAGCTTTGATCTCGGAGTCAAAACGTCTGCTCAAATTAGAACACAACGAACCATGATGACGGCACAGAAAACCAATGGATGTCCTTCTTGACTGTAGAGTTAGAAGAACCATGCAAGCGTAGCATGCCTTAGCCTATAGGTCGTAGCTGCCGACGAGGCTGGCCGCAGACCACCCACCCACCCAGCGATGACGGAACCCGGTCATCTTATGGGAATGGAAACGCAAATTGAAGACATGAGACATGCAGTCCAATAGACCAGAACTCGCAGTTGCAGGAGCGGACTCGGAACTCCAAGAACCGATGAGAGCATGGCCTTGAGGTCCGCAAGGAGAAAACAGAGAACACAGGGCAGCTCTTCGCTTGCCATAATGGAATTAGTAACAACGTGATGAACATATAATGGCGTCCCAGCTTTTGACGTCGAAGGCCAGGGGAGCTGTACTGTCTATGCTCGGTGTTGCACCTCCGGTCAAACAGATGCTTTGGACAACGGGTCCTTGCACGGATCTCTTGGGCATGCCATGCGACGAACAGGGTTTAGCCATCCATCAGTCCGTGATACTGGTTACACGCAGACTGTCAGACCTTGAGCTTGAATTGGGGGGTGAACAGTGCAGCAGCTGGATCTCTCAACTTGATCGAAGTGTAACACATTTGATCAAGTTCTTTCTTCGCTTGCTTGATATTGGCCGATGACCATCTGCCCCAGTTCTGCACCGAAGAAGGTATGGGTGATTGCTACTTTGAGATGACCCAGGGTATGTTAGCGTGCATATGGAGCAGTGCGTCGTAATTGTTCATTCTCGTCAGATGAATCTTCATGTGGCCGGATTTATACGGACTCGAGGAGAATTGAAGATCGCAGCAAGCTTCGTTCGATCAAAGGCCCAACGCTCGGGGTAATTAAGTTGAGCCCTGTCAAGATCCTGCACTTGTATTTAAGCTGCGCCGATATCGCCTCGCCTGACCTGTTGCTCGATCTCGACATATGGAGTACCAATAAACGACGTGCGGTTGAACTCGGCGTATCTGGATGCGGTCAAAGAAAGTAGGGATCACATTAGAAGGGGAGTCGGTGGAGAGATAGAGATGTTCTGCCTCCGAAAAAGAAAACAATTCCGAAGAAAGTCCTTTACAATATGATGTTTGAATTGGAAGGAACACCAGAAACTCGCATCGTCACGTTACAGGCACAGATTAACATGGGGCATTGGGGAGGTACATACAGTACATTACAGACAGCCCGGGCAAGGGTAGCATTTGCCGCCAAAGCCGTGTATCATTGCTACATAACGCTACTGTACCTTAACCAGTCTAGTGGGATGCATATTTGATTAATTAGGTTGCAAAGATCCTTACTCCTGGGTTGTGATATCAAACGGAAGGTGCTGCCATTTTTCTGGTTTATACCGAGATGTACCGTTCACCTCGGCCGGGGTTTACAGCCGGGTCTAGCCTGAATCGTCTCACCTTGTCTTGCTTCACGAACCTCATCCCACGGCGGACTTGTCTATCATTGGTCTCTTTAGAATTGTTGGATTTTCTGTCTGATGATCGAGACATGCATGTAGCTCAGTCTTTCTTGTGAGAAATCCCAACAAATTCATATATCTCAGTTGATATTTGGATGGGCAGATATACCGACTCGGTATTGATTGTCCATGCTCGGCTCCTGACCTCGACTGACCTTAAACCCATCTAGAAATTTGACTCGTTCCATTTTACCCCGTCTCAGGTTCCCCCAAATACATACATACAGGTCGATGTATTCCCGGGCCGGTCCCTTACTCGCAACTCAGGTACCTTGTCCATGCATTTGCCGCGAAAAGCTACCTCATTTTGATCTCCTGCTTCCCGGGGAAATCCACTTCCCCTCTGGCGGGCTTGTCACCAGCAGCGCTCCTCTCCGCCGTGCAGAGTGCTAAGGTACCTAATTGCTTCCGCCCACGCCCACGCCCACGCCCCTACCCATCCCACTTTCGCCTGTGAGACTTTGCAAGACAAGCTCTGATTGGTCTCATTGTAGCTAGACTTTTCTCTCCACGCCCTTCCCCTCCGCTTCCTTCACCTTTCTACACGCCACTCCATTCATCTCAGGTCAGTCTTCGCGACGACGGAACACTCTCGGTCTCTTTCCATGGCATGAACTTGCGCTGCTTTTTCTTGCTCTTATTAACTAGTATTTCTCTTTAGCATCCCATCTCCTTGTCCAAGTAACATTGATCTGCTTTATTAACTCACCGTTGCACTTTCCGTTCACCTTAACGACATCTCAAAATCCGCCTTGTTACAGCATAGCCTATAGGCCGGCTTTTCGTATATACGACTTCCATCTCGCCTTCAAGTCGTCTTGATCCGACCAAACATCCCCTTCAAGCCCGCAAGCTAACAACCGAAACTTCGGGCTCTACAAGAAATTGAGGTATCCTCCACTGGCTATCTTGCATCGCGTACCCAGCCAGACGTTGATCCACTTGTCCATCTTGTTCAAGGTCCAGTTGTGAAGCTGCCTCTCGGCTTAACATCGTTGGCCTGCTATTGCCACTCCATATTTTCATACATTACTTGCGCCGGGCCTCACTGCACTCCGCTGCGATCAATTGAATTGCCCGATATTTCAGGATCTTCTACTCATCTCTGTATCTCCCGGTTCGCCCCAGGGTGTTTTATTCTGCCTTACCAACTCAAAACTACCCGCTCAAAAGCTCATCTGAAGCTCGCCGCTCACCATCTTTTCGGCACATTGTTGATTCTGCGAATCTTCCTCATCCATCATCCACCAGTTGTTCAGTGCGCCTGCAAAGCTGCAGTCATCTATACATTACTTGTGCTTCTATTTGCTTGAGCTGAAAACAAATGGTGGTGGGGTGAACACCACTCTATTTACAGCACCATCCGCGCACACACATCAACGCCTCTTTTGCAGTCTGTGCCTACTCAATTGACACACCCACGGAGAATACAGCTATATATCTAAGCAATTGGCTTATTGGCAAGCTTCTTGATCTGCAAGTTGTCTTTGCTTACTTCAACACTTATTGTCCCTCAAGTTTGAGATAATGGGCGTTTGATTAGTTCCAGCGCCCGTATACTCTCTAAACCTATCAGCATGAATTCTGTCGCCCATAGCATGGCCGAGGCTTCTCCAGCTCCCGCTGCTCCGTCTATGCAACACCAACACCAACAGCCGCAACCTCCACTATCTCCATCACCATCGCAGCCGACCTCTGTATCCGAAACCGCCCCGACGCCGTCCTTGCCCTCAATCTCCTCGCCCTCTGCTCAATCGGCTTCGCTACCCGCTGTTCTTGCTGCCGCAACAGCTGTCGCATCCGTCTCCGCACACTCACTTCCGCAGAATTCAGATGAGCTCCCCCCGCTTCGCCAACCATCGCCCACCTCGCCGGCGCACTATACGTTCGAACAACATCAACAGCAGCAGCATCACCATCACCCTCACCACAACCTCCACCCCGTCACGCCGCCTCTGAGAAAGGACACATGCTCCTCCATCTCGACTCAGGCCACTAGCGCTACCCTGGCCTCTACAGAGACCAATAACACATCGTACAGTGCCGAAACCTCTCCTAACTTGCACCAGTCCATTTTCTCTATAAAGGATGGCTCCGACGTCTCTAACAACCGCCGCACGAGCAGGAGACGGACCGGGCCCCTTTCTCAACAGTCCAGAGAACGTGCTGCACTTATTCGAAAACTAGGTGCATGCATCGATTGTAGAAGGCGACGAGTTGCTGTAAGTCATACCCATTCTGTACACCATAAAAATAATTAATATGGACTTATATGCCAACACTTGTCTGCGTTATTGTAGTGCCACCCTAGTCATCATAACATGACATGGGAAGATGTCGTAACCAAGTTTCATCGTTCGCATAGTCCGACTATCCAGGACATTGCACCTTCTCTCGCCGCTGCTGGCCGACCGTTAAGCCCCGCCCCTGCGATCACCAATGTTCAAGCCTTGTTCGCGCACGACACCCAGGAGATGGATATTGATTCTAGTACTCCTGGCTCCAACCAGCCCGGCCGACCCCCGTTGAGTGATGCTCGAATCCGTACCCCTCTGCCATCAGGCCCTCGCCTCGAGAAGTCCTTGTCTTTGCCCGGCATCGAGAGCTTCAAGAACGATCTTCAATCCAATGTGGGCCGTATGCTTTCCACTCCCAGTCGAGATCGATACAGTTCTGTACAAGTTCTGTTCTTGTTTTGGCAAGACGATGAAGAGGTGCCTATAATTCAGACTGCTGTTCGGGAGCTCGCCGAGGTCTTCGATAAGTATTATCGCTATAATTTTCAAGTCCAAGCTATCCCATCGTCTTCTGATGGCTGCAAAAGCTCGTGGAGATGGCTTTCGAGGGCACTCAACGAGTTTGTCGAGGACCGCGATGAGCGTGATGTATTGAAAATAGTCTATTATGCAGGACACACATACCTTGATGGCAATCGCGAGATGGTTTTGACAAGGTATGTCTTTGCCCCCAAGCCTGCATTGATGCCTACTGACACTTGATAGCTCGCGAAATCCAGAACAGGCCTCTACGATTCGATGGGGTGGTATCCAACAAACTCTGGAGGAGGCCTGCGCCGATACGTTGATTATTATGGATGCTGCGTACTACCCATCATCCAGAATGGTTCGACAGCAGGGTGTCCTGGAACTCCTTGCAGCTTCAGTATCGGAAGAGCATTATTATGATCTCGATCGTTGTGCATTTACTCGAGCTCTTGCTGAACAACTGCGAGTCAGGGCAGCACGGTTGAGTCCTCTTTCGGCTGCCGAGTTGCACGCGAATTTGTTCTCTCATTACGCCAAGATGGTCCAAGACAAGTACCCAGAGAAAGAAGTATTGACCAGTTTCCCCTCGCCGCTCCACATGATGATGTCGGGCAACTCAAGGCTTCCGTCTATCTTCCTTTCTCCTGTGTACCAAAACAGCCCTACGCGAGGAAGCTTTTCTTCGTACGAGAACAGTCCTCAGTTGCACCTGTCTATTCGGCTCGACGATGATAATGTCGATCTCGAAAGCTGGAATGAGTGGCTGCGATTGATGCCGGAAGGCATCAGGGATGTCAAGGTCGAAGGGCCGTTTCGAGCTACGTACAGATGAGTCACTTCAGACTCGTGCATACCTATACTTGACGTTTGTTGAACGACAAGTGCCCACAGGTTGACCACAACTACATCTCTATGGATTGAGGCAGATCACTCTAGAAATAGAGGATATCTATTGAGGTTTTCCTGAAAATGGAAACGACCTCAACTTTGATGTTGGGCATGGTCGTCAAGATCGGACATTACTCATTGGTGGGTAGTCAGAGGTCCCCATCATGACACACTCAGATAAATCACTCCCCTCTCATGCTGGCAATGCATTGATTATACTCTAATTTGATATGAACTGGAACATGTAATAACGAGTCCATGAAGGATAGCGCATGGAGTCTTGGGCGGAGCAAAAAGCAAATGGGGCCCTAGTTTGGTTTGCATAAACCGGGTTTACTTGACGGTCAAGCCGAGGAATCACGGCTGGTATCTGGAATGATATTGATCGATATGGGCATGAATTTGGCAAAAAGGCGAGAAGTGAGTCAGAGAGCCAGAGAGCCAGAAAGAGCGAGCATGAGACATGTTTGTTTATATATAGGCGCCTGCATATGCAAAGGTTGCATTCTGCAGGTTATGTTTCATCAAGACCCGTTGAAGTTTTGTCTCAATTTTCGTTTCACTTAGTAAATCATTCAGATCAGGCATAACACGGATGTCGACATAAAAGCTTTGACTATAACAGGCATGTGAAAGAGCACCACCAGGGTCTCAATGCAAGTGATGATGACGAAATGTCCAGCATAGAACAAACAATGCACGGATACAATAAAAATTGGTGCATGATAGCGAGGCCGGGGCCCATGAGTCGTTGTCGGGCGATATAGTATGGAGTCTTTGGGGGGACCAAGCCAAAAAGTTTGTTGTTCATGGGG